>WNWU01000006.1:1517985-1531728 GCA_012654045.1 Ptyas mucosa
GAAAGAAAGAAAGAAAGAAAGAAAGAAAGAAAGAAAGAAAGAAAGAATATATATATATCAGTTCTGATAGAGGTCATTAGCAAACATGGCCAAGCATCCTAGCCTGAAACTTGACTGAGAAGGTCCATGTAACATTGGAAGTTTGCAAAAATTGTCCAGAACAATTGGGTCCAGCAAAGGGGATGTACCAACATTCATTCTCATTGAAGATTACTACCCAACTAGATGTCCTCTCCCACATGGCCTTCAAAAGCAAATGGGACATAGACCTAATAAATAGGATCCCTTTCACATGCTCAGCGCTTACAGAATCAAATTTACCCTAGGTAGCCACATACAACCATGTTTCCAGCACCTTGACATGACGTGCCCAGTTGGAGTCCAACTCTGAATGAACCAAGATATTTTATCTTCTAGATGCCCTACAAATGGTCCTTTAACTCACCCTCATCTCCCACCTCCAGCAAGGAAGGATCATCTTGAAGGTGGCCACTGAGCATCTATCAGCAGATATGATAAATAGAAAAATAACTACGTGTTTGCTGCTTGTATCACCATATTGTAATTCCTATTTCATAAGAGAGAGGAATATGATGACTATATTATTCTAAAACATGCAAAAAGTTGGTTTAACAGCCGTTCTTTCCACCTTGTTCCTGTTGCTGGTCCTAATCTCCTGTGCCACTTGCTGCTGCTTCTTTTTTTTTAATTTTCTCCACTAGCCCAGAAGGGGGAAAGTAGACCTGAGCAGGCAACAATGAAGTACAACAGTGGATAAGTACATAGTAGAGCTTGTCATTGCAATATAACATTCCATGCTTAGCATGCAAAGATTAAATTGCATAAACAGCAAAGCTACCATCTTCAGCTGAGCCTTGGGGAGAATGTGGTGGGAAAGAAGACACTGATGAAAAAAGTTGCTCGAAGTTTTGCTCATAACTATCCCAGGGTTTCTACTACATAGGAGGCAGTGCAGGTTGTCCTACACTTACGACTGATCGCTTAACAACCATTCAAAGTTAGGATGGACCACCCCCAATAGCTACTTATGTCTCCTTTTCAAAGTTATGACTAGTTGCAGTCACACGCAGATTGCATTTCAAAGACTTGGCAGCCACTCACATTTATGGCCATTTGCAATGTCCGACAGTCACATGAGTGCAATTTATGAAGTTGTTATGTCTGTTTTCAGTATCTACTTCTGATTTCCAGCAAAAAATGCCCATTGGAGGGAAAGAAAAGGGTTTGCTTAACAACCTTCACATTCACTTACTGTGTTTCCCCGAAAATAAGACCCTGTCTTACATTTTTTTGAAATAAGCACTTGGCCTTATTGCCATGTGCTCAAAAGCCTGATTGGGCTTATTATCAGGGGATGTCTTATTTTGGGGGAAACTGGGTAATGACTGTCATAAAAATCAGTCAAAACTTCAAGTTAGGTCATGTGGTACCTTGACTTCCAACTGCAATTACTTACAACTCAAATTCCTAGTTCAATCGTGGTCGTACATTGAGAGAACATTCTCCAAGCAGGCTTACTTAACTGTTAAAATTAGGATTATACTTGTTAAACTCATGGTTTAACAAGCAGTGTTCTTGTTACAAATTAACTTGGGGTAAATATATGAGAGACTAAGTTTTCAGGTCTAGTAAAAAAAATCCACTAAGTACAGTGTCTAATTCAGCTAATTAGTGCTGAAAACAAAGGAATCCAGCGACAAATGTGAGGCAGGATTGAATATCTCCACCCACTGACCTTTGAAAAACTAAGCACAAATTACTACAAGTAGTACTACTACCCTTTGCTCCCCACCCCACTAGTAGAATGCAGATCAAAGTGTAGGGGGGGGGAAATGAACAAGGCTTCTAAATATTTCATTAGATTGGGTTTTTTAAAATATATATGTGTGTGTCTGTGTGCGTGTCTAAATGGATTCTTAATTTCACCTTCAACTTCCTTTCAAGTTTCTTTAAGAAGATTTGCTTTAATACAAATTGAGCTATGCCCTAGCCATCCTGCTTAGAATTCTTATGATAGCATCTTCCGTTACTGGCTTAGAAATTATTAGCTCTTGTTTATATTTAAATGTCTCTTGAAATTAATGAAAGCCTGCACAGCATGGAGTTTTTTTGCAGCAACGATTTCTTTTCCTTGCTATGTGTGTAGATACGCTAGCAAGGTAAAATAAAATCTGTCAGAATGGTACCTGCAGTCCCCCTACTTTCCTAAAGCTCTCAGAATAGAGAGATACGGATGTTGCCTTATGTCATGTTTTCCATGTATGAGGTTTTGCATGACCCACCTTCACCCTGATCCCCAAACATGGAGGGAGGAAATTTATCTATGTTTATACATATCCAGAATAGATATCCTGAACAATGTATACAGATCACAGGGTGGCAGTATGTGACTGAATGCATCCTTATTAAGATTCATCAATTAGAGGTAGATTGGACAAATTCCAATAAAGCTGAAAGTACCTTCTGGTGGTCAATATAGTTGGCTAAAATAAGTTATTTTAACCTATTTGCGGCATTCAGAGGACCAAGTAGGGGAAAAAACTAAACAAATGTTTCCCATATTCTCTGCCTGGTGTTAGGTGCACTATCGTCTGTTGGAATTTGGTAATATGTTTTGCCTAGAAAACATAATCCTGATCTTTCCATGTTTTAAAAATTGTGATGGGGGGAGGAGGAATTATTTATATTATAAACTTGCATCTCATATTATATTGCTGACTAGATTCAGATATAAAGATATCCCATAGCTGAGTATTACAGATAGGCTGTTCCAACTGTTGTGAGTAAAGACACGAGTTTATTTTAGCAAACAACATTTTTTTTTAGATGAAAGCACACTCCTCTGTGCGCAAGAGAACTATAATTAGTGCTAAGAGGAAAGCTTTGATTTCATTTTTCTTTATATAACTAAAGAATAGAAAGGACATTGTGTTGGCAGAAACACCAGGCTTCTGCAAGCTTGTTTCTATAACCCTAAACCATGATTTCCTATGAATGGCCCCTCTGACTAATTCTGCAGTAATTCCATTTGTATGCAAATGGCAGCATAATTCAAGTTTTAAAAAATGTATTTATCCTTCTGCTATATTCTCAGGCAAAAATGAAGAGGATCGCAATGATCACTAAAAGCTATTTCTTCCCCAATGGGTCTTTCAGGTGATCTGACACACCTGCAGCAAAGAAAATAGCTGGTCCTTCCTAAAGAAAGGGTTGGGTTTTTTTATACCACTGTTTATAAAGGTGACAAGAGCAGAAAAGGGGCACGAGCCACCCCATGAGCCTTAACTGTTTACCTGCTATATTTATCCAAAAGATTGTGTTCATAATTTCCATATACATGAGCTTCTGTGAGCAAAGCTCTATGGGAAGGGCTTATGGAAAAATTCTAGGCATAGGATGAGGGGACAATGAGAGCTGCTTGGAAAAGCCAAGAATATATCAAAAGGAGAGTCAGCTAGAGTTGGGTATCATCAAATACCCAAAGGGTGTCAAATTCTTATCATCACAGCGGTGTCACATGACATATCGTGACTTTTTTTCCCCCTTCACTAAGCTGAGCATTGGCGTGGCCAGCACGCATGGGCTGCGAGTTTGACAGCCCTGGTCTGTCCATTAACACTACCTCCCAGTGACAAACTATTGGCAGACCTAAGTATTTCCAAATTTAGTAGGATTTTACCATTGACATGGCTGAATATCCCGTGTCCAATTTTGAGGATGCATAGAAGCAAGGACATAAATGATGAGAAAGCATGAGGAGTTGAATATCTATTTCAGAACGGTGTTCACTAGCCTTGTTAACAAATATAGAGTTAACCAAAACTGAGTTCGGTAGAGGGACAAGCTCACATCAAGTAAGCGATATCTCATCAATTTCCTTCTTCCAACATAATTTTGTCAGCCAAACTCTTTTTAAATGAGCTTCAGGTTGACTTCTCTCCCTTAGCTACAATGGGGGTGGGGTGGGGGAATCAAAGTTCCCCATTACCTTAAAAATGTATTCAAGAATTATAGGAAGAGAATATCTTCCTCAAATGTAGCTCAGGGTTGAAATTTGGAATCCTTGGTGCTCTCTGGGCTTGGTTCTCCACAAGGACTCCACAAGAATTATTAAATAATGTAGGCTAGTGATTTGAAAACACTGTTCAAAAGTTTAGAAAACACTTGTCGGTACCAAAAATGTCACAACAATTTTGCTGCGAAAAATAACAACTAGTACTAGTAGGCTCTTATGGAAACAAATCAACCAAAAATCCTAAAATGACTTCAAGGAATCTTTTCACTTCTCTTGTTGCGTGCGTCTTCCCCTCCTCTATGTTTTGAGATAGCAGTTTGTGGCCAAGGATGAGAGAAGAAGCCTACTGAACATCTGTCTGCCAGGGCCATTTCATTATCATGCTCCTGAATTTGTGGTGGTTATTCTTTTTAAACGGCATAACAGCTTGGATAGTTAAAAATAAAATATGGCAGTATTTTGGCATCCACTGTGTTCTCTTGGTTCTGAGCGGCACCGTTGTCACCACTTAAAACTCAATCAATTCTACTGATCTGCAGAACAGATGGTAGAACTGGCCCATAAGAATCTGTGCAAAGCAATTAGAAAAAGCAAGGAAAGGATTAATACAAGTGAATTAATTATCAGTGACATCTATCCAGCACTGTACACAGGAGTCTGCCTGTTTCTCAGATGCATGTTGATTACTTTGATGACACTCTCTTCTTCGAGGGCCAGGGCCTCTGAGATTTGACTGGGAAAGCAGAGTTTAATTACACGGGGAGAAACCCCCAATGGGATTGCCTATTTCAGACAAAGTCTTTAGAAAATGGTTTGTTTGCTTAAACTTAGAAGGCTTGTGACAAATTTGGCTCCGAATGGAGTGAATACAAAGGCCCTATCTTGAATGGATCTGCAGACACTGTAGTTAGATAACAGCAAAGCAGAACCAGGCAGAGATCCCCATTCATTATCATGATGATGAACTTAACCCATGGTGGGGAATGAAGGCTAACTGGGGTCAATAGAGGTATCATTAGAGCTGTATCAAGACTACTTTGATAGAGGTAGATAGCTACATTTTCTCCAACTTATCTAAGCCATTGTTTTTTCTGTTGCTTGCTTTCCAACATTAGAAACACTGTTGGGAAGCTCCATTTGGGAGTGTTTATGGGGAATGGTTTAAAAAAATCACACACACACACACGCACACACACATATGATTTAATGGGGGCATGATGATGAGAGGTCCTCTCACCTAAACCAATCAGGGAGAGTACAGTTGGTACAATCCAGAACACATTTGCACATGTTAAATCTTACTAATTTCAATGAGCCCTTAGTGTATTTGTCTGTACACGAGATTCTGGACATTATCTCTGAGGTGAAAAAAAAAGAATAATGAATTTTAGTGTTCATTAACCTACTTTTTCTCTATGCTGTATAATTTATAGACAATAGATAGACACAGTGCTGGTTTCTCAGCTATGAGAAAATTGCTGACATAGAAATAAAGAAAATCAATAAACATTGTTTCACATATGTTCATTAGTGAACAGTTTTTCGGGTTTTACAAAACAAGGACAGAATCTGCTCACAAGGAGATTAAATGTGCCAAAAAATAGAACAGCGCATAGAAAAGAAGTCACACCGAATAGTTTTATTTGAACTCTTGCATTATTTGTAAGCATCTCAAAGTCACTGAAAGTGAGTGGGAGGCCATACGAATTCTCTTAAATAAATAAAATAAATAAATTCCATAATATCATTTTTGGAGCACTCCCAACTGTGAGTTTTGTCCAAAACCATGCTGTGGCCACAGGCACCTCCTCTAGATCTTTCCAGTTTCCTTTCCTTTCCTTTCCTTGATTTTATTTTATTTATTTTTTCTTTCAGATGATAACGATGGAAACTGGCCGTCTGCAACACAAAACTTCAGCTTTTGGCACCATCATTATTTCCAGGTGTGTGTGCATTTTGAGAAATGAAAAATAGATAACCTAGTGGTTAAGATTGTTTCTGGATGGATGTGCACACTTCCAAAGACAAAGCTAAGGAGAAATTAGTAGGAAGCAAGGAGATAAATGGATGCTTTATGATCAGTTACCATGACACTCTTCCTATGGTAAACATTTGCAAGCATATGCAAGGAATACTCTCAAATCTGTGCTCCACCAATACAATCATGTTGGTCTTAAGACAATATTTCAAGATCAGTTTGAGGTTCACAACTGAACAAAGTATCCAAGTGTCCAATCAAAGCTATTCCTTCAAAAGGGACCGAAGGTGGAGAAAGCCCCATGATATTAATACTGATAATCAGACAGACTTGCCCATGGAAATAAATCTATAGAAATCTGGAGCCAAATTATATTTCACAGTAATGCTACACACCCAACAAATATATAAATATAGAAAAGTGAATTAGCAAATGGAACAGGCAGGAAATTTTAACTACACTGCCTTGCCAGGGTTGCAGTTATAACTCTGATATTCTTTCTTTCTTTCTTTAATTTGATTTATATGCCGCCCTTCTCTGGAGACTCAGAGCGGCTTACAATGTGTTAAGCAATAGCCTTCATACTTTTTGTATATTTATGCAAAGTCAGCTTATTGCCCCTACAATCTGGGTCCTCATTTTATCTACCTCAGAAAGGATGGAAGGCTGAGTCAACCTTGAGCCTGGTGAGATTTGAACTTGCAGTAATTGCAGGCAGCTGGCAACTTAAGTGCTACTTTAACAGCACTTAGTCCACTGTGCCACTCAGGCTCTATAACGACTTTAAATATAGATTCAAAACCCTAATAAGCTCTGATCATGGATCTCCTACATTTTGTGTAGCTTAACCATTATGTAAAAATATGTATGAGATAATTAAACTTCATTATAACTTCCCGTCCTGATTGCCTTTCAAGTTATGCCTCTGCTAAAGATATTTGGCATGGATGTAGTAGCTGCATCATACATATTTGAGAAGAGCAAAGCAGCCCTGTATGGCAAATTCATATACCTTGATCCAGATTTTCCAATTGTACCACTAATAAAGGTGAAAAATTGAGGTACCACACATTCTAATAAGCTGCTGCCTAGCTACCAGGATTATTTTTTTCACAATCCAACAAACGGTAGAAATTTAAAGCTCATGGCATTGCTTCCTAGCAGTCTCACTTTTTCTGTACGTAGAGCAGTCTCAAAGTGTTCAACGCTACGGATATTCTGAAAGAATTGCTAAAGGTTTCCTCAGTTTTTGGAATTCGCTTTTCCAAAAAAAGTAGAACTTTGTGGAGTGGAACGAAATGACTCCATACCTGTCACAGTAAAGGAAAAAGTGGGGAAATAAACCTTATCATTTCTTCTACGGATATTATTTTATTCAGCAAGATCATTTTTTAAAAAATCCTATGGCTGAATATAAACATTGAATATGTATTGTCAAAACTGGGTTTCTGTTTTTAAATAAAAATGTACGCAAATGTGAATGCTTATGTATGCATACACAGAGAGATAAAAGCTTGTCCAGGTTTATTTACTTTGTTCACCTATCTTCTTTTCATGAAAATTCTACGATCTCTTAAGATTTTCAAAAATCTTAAGAGATCGGCTGTCTTGGGTGTTGTTGTTTTTTGTTGTTGTTGTTATGATATCAAAATACTTACTTACATTGTCCTTATTTGTTACTATTTATTATTCTAGACTCTTGTTCTGAGGATGACCCAGAAAACTCTTATGTGCAATCTAAGAAAATGAAGTATATATAAAAAATAACTAAATGGATTCTATTTAGAATGTGGATACCACATAGCTTTATGGGGTAGTAACAGATAACAGTAACAAAGTTGGAAGGGACCTTGGAGGTCATCTAGTCCAACCCGCAGCTCACACAGGAGACCTATACTAGGGATCTGAACCGCTGAACTGCCGACCTTTCTGATTGACAAGCTCAGTGTCTTAGCCACTGAGCCACCTAGCCAGGCAAGTATAAATGTTATGTTTTCCTGCAGTAGGTACTATTCTTTAAGAGTGGGAGGGTGGAATAAAAACATAGAGGGCAGTGACTAACAGCAGACTAGCAGGTGAGGGACAGAGAAAGATAACAAATATTGGGATCCTGATCAATCATCTGCCAAACTCTATCATTTTTCCTCCACCAAACCAGGTTTTCGTTCATCAAAATTGAAGAAATTTTGAATGGTCAGAATCCATTTAAACTTGTACTATATAAACTTCAAGGGTTTCAAAATTAAACAAATGAAATCTAATTGTTTCTTTTGAACACTACTTCTGCATTTTTAATATTGCTACTAGATCCAGTGCATTAGCTGCAGTTTTGTTTTGTTTAAAAAAAGATTAGCAGCCATACTATTTGCACAGATAACATTCAGAAGCGATATGTACTCCATAACAAAATATTCCCTACTTAGAAAAGTTGCTGCTATTATTTTGATAGTGACAAGTAGTCCAATGGCTTTTAAGATAATAAATGCATTGCCTCCTACTCTTAAAGTTATGTCAGAACCTGAAAGACCAACGCATAATAGGAGTGCAATTAAGAAACATATTAAAGAACATCACAAAAACTTCATTATTCCAATCCAAGTGAAATAATCATTAGAATTTTAAAAGTAAGTAGAAGTTATTACAAATAATAATAATAGAAGTAGAGCAACTCTGGGAAAAGAAAGCAAAGATAGTGCCAATAGTGGTAGGCAATCTCAAATCAACTGGAGCATCACTTGAACACCATCTGCGTTGACAAAATCACCATCGGTCAATTGCAGAAGCTTTACTAAGATCAGCTTACAACCTTTTTAACATCATCAAAAAACAACATCTGCATTTACCAGGTCCTTGAGAAGGACTCAATAGGTGGGGGGGGAAATGCCACAGCCAATATAAGCATTTGGCTGACTATGCAATGAACAACAACAACAACAACAACAACAATACTAATAATAAAATCTGAGCTCTGGTCTGTTTATTATCACTTCAGTTGCATTTTCCATAGCTGGTCTTTTAATACAACTACTTGAATCTTTTTATCAAATGAAAGTAAGCATTCACAAATCAAGCCCCTTTCTCTATGCTCCGAGAACAACAAAATCCAGTAAGAAAGTGTGGGGAGAAAAAAGAAAAAGTCTATGGTTTTATCTGTAGCAACTGGTCTCTCTACTTTCCTGGTTGATATTGCAAACAACACCCTTCTCCAAGTTTACTCCGCCTTCACAATGACTATAGTATAACAATACTTCAATAAAACAGGTCACAAAATTATTGCAGCATGGTAAATTATTACATGTCGTAGTAATCATTATAGGCTGGATGGTGGTGTCCCCCCCCCCTAAATTTCATTCTCAGTGTTTCTATATAATCTTGTTAAAGACATATTAACCGTTATATCAAAAGGACTGCCACTATGTAGGTTGCTCCAACTGTATACATAGGGTAGGACAAAGTGGATTTAGCATCCTCCTATCACACAACAAAGGATGTTGGCTGAGTGGGCATCCAAGGGCATATCAGCAGCATTGCCTGAAAATTTGAAATCAGAAACAAAACTTCTAGTTGTGTAGTTCAGTCCATGTGCATCTGATGACACATCGCTTCTGCTGTTTTTACCCTATCTCAGAAGCAGATATTTTTCCCTCCCTTTGCAATTATTTCAATTTATCCAGAATACTCAGAGAGATCTGCAACTTCACGGAATTAGTAATGAATGCTTTATTTGGACACCTATATGGACAAACTTGCTACAAACTCCATCTTCCAAAAGTACAATTTTTTTTAAAAAAATAGTAAAAAGGATTACTAAAAGAAATAGGTATAAGAAAGCTTCTACAAACCCCAAGGTTAAGCAGAAAGTTCTTCTTATAAGTGGACAAGGATATCACTATTAAAATCATACCCATTACAAACATGATAAAATAGAAACACACACTAATGAATGCTATATCTATTTCCCAGCAATTGGAATCCTGGGGAGAAATCTCATTACTATTGTAGTAATCTAATAAAGGGCTTTGATGGAGCAAGACTGAAATATTTCTGGAAATGCATTAGGAAAAGTCATTTTTGTAACACTGTCTACTGACCTCCCGTATATCCCATTGTTGAAATTACTAAGAAAATAGCTCAGGAAATGTTATAATCAAATTATATGCTGATCAAGCAGATAAACCAGCAGCAGAATCTCTTTTTAATGCAGTGTACCAAGAATCAAAGAAATGAAAGATAGGATATAATCTAACACATGGTAAGGAAACAAATAGCTCTCTCTTTCTCACGCACACGTAGACACCTACACACAGACACAATCAGATTATTCATTTCCAGGATAAACAGAGTTAAGCAAGCATTAAAGATGAGAAGTAAAAGTGTTGGGAGGAGGAAGTTAAAAAAAACCACACACACACACACATTCATTGTTTAAACCAACACCATTCATTATTTTTCCTCACAAACTATCTTTGCTTCTATGACATACATATTAATTCAAGCACTGATATTTTGTTGTTCTTTACTTTCAATATAGATCTTATTTTAAATGTGTTTGTCCAAAAATAGATGAGATCAAGAAAAATCTGCCCTACAAAATACTGGGAACTGTGTAAAGGCTCTTTCTTATTCAGCTGGCGCATTCAGATACCAAACATTTTCCACAGAATCCTATGATCTGGATTGACATGGGGCTAATCTATTAAAGTCTTGAAAAGTACACCTTGGCTCAGAGGTTAGATCTAAGCGACCTTTCTCTGATCCCCTTCAGAACTTTGATTCTTCTTCTTTTCCGAAACTGCCAAGAGCTCAATTTCCCAACAACAGAGTTTGACTTTTAATCATTACAATTTATTTTCTGCTAAACCGAGATTCTTCCTGTGTATTTCAATTGACAACTTATATGGACAGGCGAAAAGGTAAACTGACTACCGTAGCTAGGCTTTGGGTACGGATTGCATTAAATATTGGTGGAGTTGTGAAAAGCACTGATTTTTCTCTGGGAAGTTTGTGGGAGCCACTGAGATACTGGATGCTCTGTTAAAACAATTATTAAAGTGAAGCTGAAGACATTACAAATTTGCAGAGCACCAGACGTCTTACGGCTGTTAATGATTTGAATATGCAAAGTTAATTCATGGATCCTCAAACTTGGTATCTTCCTTTGTGATATCATTTCAAATAATCAAATAATCAATAATGCTACTGATTATTCTGAGGCTTGCTATCAAATAAGCATGTAGGAATCAACCCTATCTCCACCCAGATAATCATTCCAAAGAGTATTTTGCATGCTTTCTAAAACATCACTAATAAAATGGAAGCATTTTAGTCCTTGGATAACTGTCTACTTTCTAATGAAACAATTATGAATGAATAGAATGAATTAAAAGATTACAAAGCATGATCTGGCATTTCAAAGAGCGAAAAGTATCCTTATCTAGACAGAGAGATTATTATTTCAGTTTTCGATTTTGACCAACACCTGGTTGAAGCAAAGGGAAAAAAAAGTTTCATAATAGCTGAAAACAATGATTTTGCCTATTCCCCCAAACCATTCAAAAGAGTGGGGAAATGTATGGAAAATAGTAATGGTGGCTGTTTTATGGAATAACTTTCCCAAATGCTCCTGAGGGAAAGCATCCTGTTAAATCCGTTGCTTAATGAATGCATAAGAATTGTATATAGTACAATAAAAGAATTGATCACTCTGCTTTACAAAGATAAAATCCCAAATATTTAGGGAGCAGTTTCGGTGTTCAGTGGAAATGTTTACTGGTACAGGGAAATTAAAGTGTCACCCAAGAAATAGTAAAGCTCATTAACTCAGAGTTTTCTTTTAACCAATATTCGAATTAACTTTATTACAAACTGGGTAATAGTAAGACTTGTTGGTTAAATCGCTTCCCACTTAGCATTCCAGAATGTTATTAAACCATATTAGCCATTACTCCAGGTAGAAAGAAGTTTTACTGCCTGCTTACTATTTTTATTCATTAAAATCCAACCTGAAGGCACACCCACAAGAGAGTCATTCATGAAGCTTATTGCATTCCTTTTTATTCAGAGTAGCCCATTTCTTCAACTGGGTAGATATCCGAAATATATTTCTTTTAGCACCCCCTCCCCCCCAATTTCAAGGAAGGGAATCAAAAAGGTAAGAGTGACCTCTAGCGTTCAAAAAGCTATTAGGAACTCAAGAAATAACTCATTCCTTTCCATCAAGGCATAAAGAATATAATTCATTTGTTCCAAATATATTTTCCCTGTGCTTAATGGCACTAAGTGAATAAAACACAGGCAAGGCACTGGTTAAAATGTGTCCTACCAAGTGGTCCCATTCTTGAAAAATTGCCCTGATGCTCTAATCTGCATACATTTGTGAACGGGATTAAAATCTTGCATGACTTCAGTGAACAGTTATGTTCTTAGTCACTTCTGCTAAGCACTGTTTGTTACTGACACATTGCAAAGCTTCTGGTGTGGTGTTATTTTGTCCATGTCATCTTCCCAAGCAACATATCAACAGTGCATTATTCTCCAATCCAGCCATTCTGAGGAATGAGAACCCATCCGCTCAATAGGACTTACTTTCTGACTCAGCATACTGGAAACCATTCTTTAGGAGCGCTCCCTGCCCTGAGCTACATTCAAGGGTCATGGTGAGAAAGTGTCTCCATTCCTGGATGGAAATAAATATCTGAAAAGGTACAGCCCTGTCCCTCTCATTGGCACTGGCAAACTACACCCACAAATGCTTTATCACAACAATTGACTAGTAATATCTAACCAAACCCATCACATAGCAATAATGCAAGGAACAGTTCAGGGATTTCTTTTCAAGTGAAAATCAGAATAGCCCAAGCCGCGCATGTGACATGGAAGCAGCAAGGAACCCATGAGTGACTAGTAGTTTTAAAATTATACCAGTGCCTTTTCTTCTTCTTAAAAAAAAACAAAACTATTCCAAACTATTCGTACATTCTTTAATAATCACATGTGCTTCAAGTCTCAATGTGATGCTTCTTCAACATTGGGACGGAGTTTAGTCTTCCTCAAACCGGCAGTCTCCCAACTACTTCTAAGCCAGTAAACCATTGACCATGTTGTCCAAGGAAGGTGGGAGTTATATAACCTAATATGTTTGAAGACCACCATGTTATGGAAGGCTGTTGTGGTTAACCCTGACTTGGGGAAACCCATCAGGTTAAACCTGAAGCAGGAGTGCAGATACTGATCCTGTCTAACAAGAGAACAGCCAGAATTACACAGGGCAACTGGAAGAGAGACACCATGACTCTGGGATTACCAAAATAACAAAGGCATTGATCCATTTGGAAAAGGGTGTGTGTGCGTGTTGAATTAGAAATCTTTAAGACAGCCAAAGGAGCCACCCTCACTCTGCTAGAGAGAGGAGACTGAAGGCATTTCCACCTTACCATCAGCAACACGGAAAACGAAGCCTTCACCCAGGAATACAGATCACCAGCCATTCATCCGAAGACCCCAGGAGAAGCCAACTTCCCTTCCGACCAGACTAGCCAGACTAACCAGAGGGGGCAAAAGGATGCTGAGATTTCCACAACTTCGGTTGTTGTTGTTGTTGTTGTTGTTGTTGTTGTTATTATTATTATTATTATTATTATTATTATTATTATTATTAAAAAGGGTGGAAACCCGGTCCGCACCTTCCTTCCTTCCTTCCTTCCTTCCTTCCTTCCTTCCTTCCTTCCTT
>WNWU01000006.1:1531738-1550622 GCA_012654045.1 Ptyas mucosa
CTTCCTTCCTTCCTTCCTTCCTTCCTTCCTTCCTTCCTTCCTTCCTTTTCTCCGGGCACGAAAAGTGTGGAAAAAGAGGCGAGAGCCGATTTGCAGCGAAGGTTTAAGCTAACTTCACCTGGGACCCCCCCCCCCTCCACCCCCACAACCGCTGGATCTCTCGCCCCTTCCTCGGTTCGAGCAAAAAAACCCTCTTATACCCAACCCTCTTATACCCAAGCGCAGGGAGAAAAAGTCTGGGGATACTTACAGATGGAAGCCGCGAAGCCGAAACGCCAGCCGCCGAGCAGCAGCAAAGTCACGACGCTAAAGAGTTGGGCCCCGGGCTCCATTGCCCCGGGCTGTGCTTTGCCTCCTTAATCTCCAATTTTAAACCGCGGCTCCTCCGGCTTGGTTCCCTTGCCTTGGCTCATTTACTCCCATCCGACATCCAGAGCCTGTTGGAAAGACCGAGGCGAGGCGGCGAGAGAGAAGGCGCCTCTCTCGCCGAAGCCTCCGCCAAAGAAGCTCCTAAACGCCAAAGGGCCAGCCGGTTCGCCAATCCACCTCCAGGAGCTGCTTTTGGAATTCAGCAAGACTGGAGCCGGAGAACTCCTTATAGGCGCAAGGAGCCTTTCCCGCTCCCTCCGCCTCCTGCTCAGCCTCCTCCCCGTCCCTCCTCCCGCGCCGGCGAGAGGGGAGGATCCTTTCCCAGCACCGCTTAGCAAGCCCAAGCGATCGGCTCCGGAGTTACCGGGGAAGTTGGCCGCTCGGAGCATCTCTTCCTGCGCTCTCGTTCTTGCTGAGGATGCCCGCAGAGATGTGGGGTGTGTGTGTGTGTGAGAGAGAGAGATTGACACCTCGGACCTCGAAATAGGGAAGGAAACGCCACATTGGAAAATCAAAGAAAGAAAGGGGAGCTCTGAGACCGGCAGGATATAAAGTCGAGGGGGGGGGGCTCGTCTGGACCCGAAACGAAGCAGAAGAGAGCAACTGAGGCAGGGTTGGGGACGGGGGGGGGGCACGGATGGAATATGAGCTTTGGGAGGCAGGTGCGTCGAGGAGGAGGGGGCGTTGCGTTGTTCACGGTCTTCCTCGGGGACCCCCTCGAGAGAAAGAGGCAGGGGGAACGGAGAGATGAAGGGGGCCCGAGGGAAAGTGTGGGGGGGCTTCTCCAGGTGAGATCAACGCCCCTTCTCTGCAAAGACAGGGGCCACGCAAGCAACACCTACCCTTGAACGTGTGAAATGCACCCTAAGCCAAACAATGGCATCTATACAGATCAGATCCTGGCTTGGAGATCCTGGGCGTGTGGGGGGGGGGGCAGTCGGCAACAGCCCTACCTTTCCATTCGACAGACAGACAGACGGATTCATTTGTTTGTCTCAGCTGCCCAAATTATCAAAGTGACTCTGTTTTATAAGGCGGAGGGGGGGAGGGACGACGACGGGGCAAGGAAATGTCAGCCTGAGACCTCCTCCTCTCTACCAATGATGCAAAGTAAAGAATATTGCCTCTGCCTTGTTACGCTCGTCAAACTCTCCATCGCTGTTACCGCACTGCTGCTGCTGCTTTTTTTTTCCCCAGAACCTTAGCTTCATAATTCCCAAGTCTTCGTTTTGTTGCTTTGCTTTGCTTTGCTTCGGTTTTGGCTCACATCAATATCAGGCAGTATCAAAAGCAGATTAAAAATTGTACCAGGGATTCCCAACTTCAAATTCTCCAGGAGAGAATTTGTTCCGAGCGTTAACGTCTTTGTTGTGAGTAATTTGCCAGTCTCCAGCCATAATAAATATATTAAGAGAGCGGTCAGAAATGATTAGGAGGTTTTTAGATCTGTAGGTCCCCAGGCTTAAGATGGTTCAGTGAGAGTGAAATTTGCATGTTCAAAAATTGTGCACCTGAATGTGCACACGGGAGAGGGAAGAAGCCTTTGAATTGTTTCTGAAAAACTGCTGGGTGATTAGTGTAAGGCTGATTGGACTTGCCCTGTAAAAAGAACTGGATAGTAGATGAACAATAGATGATAGCAAAGAGAATCAGAAAACTGTTTGCTGTCATCTATTAGTCAATTGGAGTTTTGCAACCCAGATCTGGTAGCTCTAGATTTGGAAGTTTGGGGAATAAAAAGAAATCCATGAACAGGAATTTGATTTTTAAGAGACTAGCTAAAACTAAAAGATTGGAGAGGAGGAATGGTACCGTATTTTTCAGAGTATAAGACGCACTGGAGTATAAGACGCACCTACCTTTTTTGGTGAAGAAAAGAAGGAAAAGAAATCTCCCTCTGCCTCTGCCTCTGCCTCTGCCCTTGCCTCTGCCTCTGCCTCTGCCTCTGCCTCTGCACAATTTTGCCTCATTGCAGTAAACAGCAAACAGCCTGCTTTATTTTCATTTTCGTTTTCAGCATAGCTTGATTAGCACAAGGAAAAAAAATCTGCTCCAGCAATTTACCTCTTTGCAGCAAGCAGCAGAGCCCTGCGCAAATCAGCTGAGAGTCGGGAGGCCGATCCAATCAATTTGTGCTAATTAGGCTGTGCTGAAAGGCACTGTTTTTTCTTGCTGTTTGCTTGCAAGGAGGTAACTGCTGTGAGACACAGGCCAAAGGGTGGGGGCCAGTGGGTGGGCGGGGCTACATTCGGTGTATAAGTTGCACCTAAATTTTCACCCCCTTTTTGGGGGGAAAAGGTGTGTCTTATACAGTAATCAGAATGAATTAGGAGAAAACTGGACTTTAGTTACATTCTTTTTTTCCCCCATTTGTATATAAAAGATAAAGGCTTTCATTTCAGCTCCAATGTGGCAATACCAAGACAAACTGGGAGGGGGGAAAAATCATACCAGATTACTGACATCTCAGTGTCCACAAAGTATTTTTTGTTTGTTCTATGCATAGCATTGTCCATGTATGTATGTACACACACACAATGGCAGACAACCATTGCTTCCACCAGAAGGACTCTTATCAATCTCAGTTTCAATACAGGTAGTCCTCAACTTAAAATAGTTCATTTAGTGACCGTTCAAAGTTATAGTGGCACTGAAAAAAGTGACTTATGACCTGTTCTGCCCCAGCTACGGATCCCAAAGAACACAGCACACACAAAATTTGTACAAAACTTAATTTACTGAAATAACTCAGTCTTTTTCAAAACAAAGGCTGTTAATAAACTTTCTTAACAGCCTACAAGAAACCAAAGATAAAGTAATCACAATCTTACTAAGGTTGGCAGAAAGCCCAGAAGCAATTTGCAGAGAATCCAAATGTGAAGTAGAGTGAACTAAAGTTGTTCCCTACAAATTGCTTCAGTCGGCGTTCCTCCTTAAATAGGCTAAGGGAGTGTCCAATTAGCTCCAAGCCTTACTCTCGAGGAGACCTCCTCCTGAGGAGCCACTCCTGCCTTTTGCAGCTCTGCACGCCCGTGCATCTAGAAGAGGCTCCTCCTCTTCGTCCTCTTCACTTAAAGGAGCTTCTGGAGGTTCTGAAGGCCCTGGCTGAATCCCTGCCTCTGGCACCACATCTTCTCCAGCCTCCTCATTGTCTGACTCGAATTTCAGCTGCACAGGCTGCTGGCACAGCACCACACCAGCCTCCTCGCTGTCAGAATCAGCTACAATCTGCACAGGCTACTGACGGGCCACAACATGACCATTTTTCACACTTATGACCCCTCGGTCATAAGTCCCCATGGTCACATGATTAAAATTCAGATGCTTGGAAACTGGTTCATATTTATGATGGTTGCTGTGTCCCAGGGTCATGTATGATCAGCTTTTGCGACCTTCTGACAAACAAAGCCAAAGGGGAAGCCAGATTCACTTAACAACCATGTGACTAATTTAACAACTGCAGTGACTCCCTTAACAACTATGGCAAGAAAGGTTGTAAAATGGGGAAAGTTCACTTAGCCCCTGTCTCACTTAGCAGCAGAAATTTTGGGCTCAGTTGTAAGTTATAAGTCAAGGGCTATAGTAAAAAAAAAAATTAATGGAGGAGAAGCAAAGGGGAAACAAATGCCAACAATCAGTCATCAATTTCCTGCGTCAATGCGTTTGGAAAAAACAACCTGCTCAGAGTCATTTCATTCTGTGATGGTCACCAAATAAATTCAATAAATAAAATAAGAAGTGGATTTGCATAGATTGAAATTGCACCTCCCCCCCCATTTATCTAAGTTCACCTGAACAGTGTACATATGTATACAGCTACAAATACAGAGGAGTAATTTTCCCACATATAGCCTGAATGCATTCTAATTTGTGGTGTGCTGGCCTACAAGGTTTGGTCTTCTCTCCCCAGCATTTATTAAAACATAAGATAGTAAACCAAAGTTAAAATGGAAGATAATCAGATTTGAAGAACTAGAGTCTCTTGTGAATGACTGAATGAAGGACTGATGGTTCTAGCTGGATATTTGACATCTATAAACTCTCACTTTGATGAATTGATGACTTTTCATCTCTTCCCGCCCTCCCGCCCTCCACCTTCTCCCTACTCTATCATTCCTGCCATATATTCTCATATAGTTTTCACAAACAAGCCAGTAGTCCTCTGGTATCCTTTAGCAACAGTTTAAAGTTCATAGCTGATTTACTTTGTGGTTGTGATTAGTTGCAAAGTCGTGTCTGACCATCGCGACCCCCGTGGACAACTTTCCTCCAGGCCTACCTGTCCTCTACCATCCTCTGGAGACCATTTAAGCTCACGCCAACTGGTTCAGTGACTCCATCCAGCCACCTCATTCTCTGCTGTCCCCTTCTACTTTTGCCCTCATTTACTTTATATCCATCCTATTCCTGTGTTTATTCATATTCCATTCTGTTCCACTCCACTCTACTCCACTCCACTCCATTCCATTCCATTAAGGAGAACTGGCATTCAGCAGGCATTATTAATTTTCCATCCATCGAGGAAGCATTCTGTGGGCACTGAGTCAGGTCATTCCTCAGTGGGTTTTTGGGGTAGAGTGGAAAATGTCAACTCCCAATGCATTTTTCTCTTTAAAGATTCTACAAGCTTTGTCTTTTACTTAACCCATTAATACTTCCTGTGTTGAGATAGGACCGTTTTGGCTGCCTAATCAATGCTGTATTTTTCCTGAACACGAGAAACTGAAGGAACAATTGGATTCCAATTTTAAGACTGGAAAAGATATTGAGTTAAAAGGCACAAAAGGGTTTTGATTGAATTATCTGTATTATTATTCATTTCCCTCCAAATACAGTTTGATCTGTTTAGTTGTTCTCTTTACACTGGGGAGAAGGGCCTCATGGCATTAAAAACGGACCCAGTTTTTTCCTGCCTTGATTTCATTGGGGATTATTTATTTTTTGTTTTTTTCCCTACTTCCAAGTTTCTTGGAGAAGAGAAACCTATTAGATAATCCTGATTCCTACATCTTTCCAGACAGGAGATGTTTTAAAGGCCAGGCCCTTTGGTCAACCTGCATATGGACATCCATGCAAGTTGTTATTCTCTGCTGCCTTTTTAAAGAAGGCAGTTCTTCTATCATGGAGAAAAGAGGAACAGGAGGAGGAAGAAGATGGTAGGACTATAGAAGCTGTCAAATCTTCTCACCTCTTTTTTTTTTACAGTTCTAGCTTGGGGAAGAAATTGTTTGTTTGGGGGGGGGCAAGGCCAACAGGTCCAACCCCATAAAGAAAAGATGATGATGATGATGATGATGATGATGATGATGATGATGATTAATAATAACAACAACAACTACTACTACAACTACTTTATGTCATTGTACGTGTATACACAGTATACCCATACAACGAAATTCACTTAGCACCCAAAGATCAGGTCCAACACAATACCAATCCCCAAACACCCCCCACCTCAAATTCCCCATCCCTAAACATCCACACAACAGAGTAAATAATGCTGTCCAACAGCTCACTGATGGTGGCCCTTTAGTTCATTGTTGAGTGCAATTATAGCAATTATAATGACAGCCAAAAAATCCAAACAAATAGATCACCAAGTAAATCAATCTAGAATGCTCACTTAAAACATAAATGACCAGGCACAAATTATCCTACTTCAGACATATTATGAAGCTCCCTGAGCAAGGTGGAAGGAAAGAGAAGAGCAAGATCAACCAGTGAAAATGAGTGCATCACTGGAAAATTTGAAAGGTCTGGTTAGGGATAGATTATCATGGAGAAAATCTATCTGTGAGGTTGCTAAGAGCTGAGAATGATTTGTAGGCTCATAATCAATCAACTTTAACCTTTCCTTCTACTATCCATTGTGTTTCAATGGGAAAGATGAGGAAGAAGATTATCTCTGACCCAATATCAAAAGGTTCCAGTGCAGAAATGAAATCACATTCTTTAAGTTTGCAAAACATAGCTTCAGACTTTCCACAGATTGCAGAACTATTTTGTATGCCAAGAAATAACTTTTGTCATCCCTTTCCCATTGTCAGAAAGCCATGTGATTTTCTGTGATTGGGCCAATAATATCCATCAAGGGTTGAGTCAAATCTCCTCATTTTCTTCTGATGAGAATCAGCTTGAAAGGTGCATAGGGTATAACTCATAAATGGTGTTCGGTCTTCAAATTACACTAAGGTTAATACATTCCTTGTATTAGCTAAAGAGACATGACTGGAAAATCTGTGTGTGCAATAACTAGGAATACAAAGTGCAGCAACATTGTTGCAACTTTAATTAGCTTATTCCAGTCAGTTTAAGTCAATTTATCCTCGAAATAAAAGCCCTTCTAGCAATTCAATATAATAAGATTTTCTGTAATGTGCACAGAAAGTTGGATCCAGAAATCCTTTTCCCAAGCAGTCTATTCCATTTTCAGGAAGAAGTGAATGCACATATAAAGGTAGATACTGAAGCATAGGAAAGAGACTGTGACTAACAGTGCAGCCAAAGCTAAGAGCTTTGAATAGATGGAATTTCTTTTTTGTTTCTCTAAAGAGCTTCTCCCATGTAATCACATTTAGATAAAGGCAAAACTGTTGAAAACAGTGTAGGCTTTTATAATTCTATCAAGGGTCATTAGTGCTGAATAGAAGATATCTTTAATACTGCAGAAAGATTGCCTGGAGAAAGAATCACTAAAGATAGGATTATAACTTTTGTAAGTATTTAGAAAATATTCTTGTAGATGACGCTAGTGGGAAAAATGGATATAAGCTTTATTTAGGAAATAATATGGAGATTAGAGAGTCCGATTTACTTCAATTTGTCTGTAGTAAAGAATCTATAACGTGTATTTTCCTTATTATGGAGAGAGAGTGAATAGTACTTTCGCTGCAGGCACTAAACATACCTTCCTAATTGTTGGACTTCACTACAGTTTCTTTATAATGGTTTTAAGAAGTAAGCCACCAGATGCCTTCTGAGTTTGTATGTAACTATTACATACAGTTATGCATGTAGCTGTTCTGTGAAAAATGAAGCACATTTCTAAATATCAGATGTCTCTTTTCTTTCACAAGGGTCATGTATTAAGTCTGAAAAACTCTTGAGTCCATACCTAGATCCAAAAAGAGAGACATCAACATAGACAAGAATAGAGCTGACACTTGAATTCATATCAACAAAGTGCATCTATAACAAGGGTGTCAAACTTGTGGCCCGCAGGCCGGACATGTCACACGCTGGCCATGTCCACCCCCATTTTAGCAAAGGGAAAAAAGTCATGATACATCATGTAATGACAACGTGACACCATGAGTTTGACACCCCTGATCTATAATATAAAAGTGTGGCTGCTCAGATTAAGTATAAATTACCTTGGGTCAACCTTTAAACCTGCCTGTAGAATACTTCTTCCAAAGGTTTTTCAGTAAAATAATTCCATATATAATGCAAACTGATTTACACTGAATGATTTTTATTTATTTATTTTTGGTAGGAGGGTTGTTTCCAACATACAGTAGAACCTCTGGTCACAACCATAATTTGTTCAATAACTTTGATCGCAACCCGATTTGATCGTGACCTGAAACAACAGGAAATTTGACGCTTACAAAAAAATGGCGTGGAAGGAGAAATTGGCCGCAGCCATGTTTAATTGCCACTCAAGTATGTGTTTGTGACCAGATTCAAAAAGTTTGTGAATTTTTTGGTCGGAACCCAATTTGATCATGGTCAGAAGTGTTCGTGACCAGAGGTTGTACTGTATCTGGTTAGGGACGATCTATAGATTCAGTATGCTGTTCCATGTTCAACAGGCCTGTCCAGGGACAGTTAGTTGTTTTTGTTATTTTCAGTTTGAACTGGAGATACAAGATATGGAAATTGTAGGACATGATTTTTTATTTTTTTTTAAATTTGATTTATATGCCGCCCTTCTCCGGAGACTCAGGGTGGCTTACAATGCGTTAAGCAATAGCCTTCATACTTTTGTATATTTATACAAAGTCAGCTTATTGCCCCCACAATCTGGGTCCTCATTTTACCTACCTTAGAAAGGATGGAAGGCTGAGTCAACCTTGATTTGACTTTGCAGTTCAACATTTGGAGGTCAAGTGATTTGATCGGAATAGTTTTGAGTCTGAAATTTGATTTAAAAAGAAACGTTTAGTGGAGAAACATCAAAACACCTGAAGAATGGGATGAAAATTGTAGGTATGGGCTATTGTGTAGCTTTATTTGGATATCTTCTAGAGCCAACTTACTTTGCCACAGGAAAGGGTGGACTATGGGTTCATGGATTAGAAGGTAAAAGATACACAAATGAGATAAAAACTGAAAGGCTTTACAGATAGTTGTCGACTTACATTTACTGACTGTCCAAAGTTACAACAGCACTGAAAAAAGTGATCATTTTTCACACTTATGACTGTGTGAACTGAATCCCTACAGTCATGTGAACAAAATTTGGGCCCTTGCCAATGGGTGTGTGTTTGTGATGATTGCAACCCCCCAAGTTCAAGTGATCACCATTTGCAACCTTCCCAGCAGGTTTCCAACCAGCAAAGTCAATGGAAAGAAGCCAGATTCCATTAACAACCCCATGATTCACTTAACAACTGTGGCAAACATTGTCCTAAAATGGGGCAGAACTGACTTAACAACTGCCTTGCTTAGCAATGGAAATTCTGACTGAGCTGTTGTTGTAAGTAAGTCAAGGATTGCCTGCACTGAAGACAGCAAAGCCAAAGGATTGCTTTAACTGCAAACTGTAATATGGAACAGGGAATATCCACAGACAAGGCAGCTAAATAGGAAATGGCAATATTCAATAGAGGAATGTATACGCAAAGTAGAATTTCGCATTCCTCAGCTGTTAGGAAGCTCATTCAGCTAATGTCTAGCACAACTCCTGCATTTATGTTGAAAAGCTTTCCTAGGAAGGGCTTTTAAGATTTACATAGTGTTTGACTACAGTTATTCATATTTCTAATTAAGCATGCACACTAACTCTTTACATCTCTTGCCTAGTAGTTATCAAAAGTTTATGTAAGACAGAACCAGCTCATCCATCAAACACTCCTTGCACTGATGTTTGGCCTTGGAGTTAAAAGAGACTGACAATACATTTTTGAAAATTGTTAATTATGGGAAGCAATTAGAAGCGAGAAGCGGAGAGAGTTACTTTTAGAAATCTACAGCCTTACTCCGCCATCCTTCGTGCAAGAATACAAGAAGGAAGCCATTGTATATAGGAAAGCATGGAGAAAAACGGTCCACACCATCTATGTTGCTCCGTATTTATTTATTTATTTATTTATTTATTTATTTATTTATTTATTTATTTATTTATTTATTTAGGCTTATATGCTGCTCTATCTCACAATGGACTCAGGGCGGCTCACAACAATAAAACACAAGCCACAATATAAAATAAGACTAAAATCTAAAAAAATTAAAATTAACCCTTAAAACCCCATCATCAGTTCAGCTCGAGGGATTTGAAAAGCCAAATTTTTAATTCACGGCGGCAGGTGCGAAGGTCAGGCGCTAATCGGAGCTCCAAGGGGAGTTGATTCCAGAGGGTGGGCGCACCCAGCGAGAAGGCTCTACCCCTGGGGGCCGCCGGCCACCACTGTCTAGGCCTTCTCTATGCACGCGAACCGGGCGATGGGATATCGTTGCTGGCTGTAAGTGGTCCACAAATATCCTGGTCCTAAGCCATGTAGGGCTTTATAGGTCATCACCAGCACCTTCAATCTCATCCGGAGGACAACCGGTAGCCAATGTAAACCGTGCAGGAGGGGTGTAACATGGGAGTATCGGGATTCTCCCATCACAACCCACGCGGCTGCATTTTACACCAGCAAAATCATCTTCCTCATTAGCACTACTTTATGATAGTAAAGTTTGACGTATTTAAGGCAGGGATGGCAAGGATTCATCTTTCCTCTAGGACAGGGGTGTCAAACTCAATTTCATTGAGGGCCACATCAGGGTTGTGTTTGACCTTGGGGGGGCAGGGGGCATGGCCAGCTTGACATCACTCATGTCGGGGGCACCTGTGGTCACCCGAGCGCTCTGCCAGTGAAAATGGGCTCCCAAGCTCCATTTTCGGCTGCGATGGCCACTTGCAACCCTCTGCCAGTGAAAATGGAGCTTGGGAAGGCCGCACGCAGCCCTCCCAAGCTCCATTTTCACTGGCAGAGACACTGTGGTCCAGTCCTTTGCTGTTTTCATGGCAGCTCCGCAGGCCAGATCCAGCCCCCAGGCCTTGAGTTTGACACCCCTGCTCTAGGAAGAAATACTAGCATAACCCACCTCTAAAATATCTAGTTAGGAGTACGTGGAGATGTCGCACTGAAAGCAATGGGGAAAATATTCTATTCCAAACTTAAAACACACAGACATTCATTCATACACAAAGTACTTCCCCCAATTCCTTTTGATTTTCTGGATTGCAAATTTACTAAGACACTGAAGAATGTTCATTGACATAATGAAGAATGCTTTTCAATTAAAATATTCTATACCAGCCCCATTTATGATGACTGTGAACCTTGTCTTTTATTTCAGCTTTTTTTTCCAGCTTCAGACCTATAGCTATAGTAACACTTGCAATGGTAATGCGAGTAACACTGTGCAGGCAGCATCTGATATTTTCAAATTTCAAATCTTATTGTTTCTGACATTTATCTGAAATTAGACATGCTATATTTCAGTTACTGTAGTGGAACTATTCAATTAATCCATTTTTTAAAAGCTGCCTTACCTATATTAGGAACAGAGACAGCAGCGCATGGATGAGGATCTTGAAAATAATAGCTTCAGCTCCTCTATCTGAATGGTTGTCCATTACAGGAAGAAGCATGTAACTGATCATGGCTAAATTTTGTAAAAGGTTTTTTAAAAAATATCTCTCCATCTGCACGTCCATCAGCAGGTTAACTCTGAAAAATGAGTCGGACAGGACCATATTGTGGTGCAGAAGAAGAAGGCAGCAAGAGAAAGAGGTCAAAAATAGGGCAGATCTGGCTAGGGATTGCAGAGAAAAACATTCAGGTGAGAAAAATCCACAATGCATTTGTATGGGAGAGAGGTTGGGCAGTGACTTAGAATGTTCCTGACTGCTCCATTCTGAGCACGCTCCTTCTTGGTCATGTGACTCAGAGCAGAGCATGGACACCTACCCTTTGTACACATATGTACAAACATAGGCAACTATGAGGGAGAAGAGAAACACAGAAACGCAACATGCAGCACAGATGTGCTTGCCTTGATAAGACACCCCCCTAAAAAACATGGAAACTAATCAAGGAGAGAACCAAACTAGAACTAATGACAAATTTCCTGACAGTTAGAACAATTACCATATTTTTCGGAATATAAGATGTACTTCCGCCCCACCTAAAAGAGGATGAAAATTTGGGAGCGTCTTATACACTGAATGTACCCCCGTTCACCTGCTGGCCTCCACCCTTTGCCCTCTGCCTCCCAGCAGCAAACAGCCCATTTCAGCTTCAGCACAATCTAATTAGCACAAACAGCTGATTGTCAGTTGGATCGGCCTCCCAATCATCGGCTGTTTCAGTCTGCAGGGATTGCCATTGCCTATTGCCACACACCCATTTGCTGCAAGGAGATAAATTGTTGGGACGCAGAGGCAGATTTATTTTCTTGTGCTAATCAGGATGTGCTGAAACTGAAACTGAAACAGGCTGTTTGCTGCAAGGAGGCAAATTGCTGGGAGGCAAAGGCAGATTTTTTTTTCTTGTTTTCCTCCCCAAAAAAGATAGGTGCGTCTTATAGTCCAGAGCGTCTTATACTCCGAAAAATAGAATGGAATGGCTTACCTCCAGAAGCTGTAAGTGCTCCAACATTGGACTTTTTAAAGAAGAGATTGGACGACCATTTGTCTGAAATGGTATAGGGTTTCTTGCTTGAAACCAGGCTCAAGGTTGACTCAGCCTTCCATCCTTCCGAGGTAGGTAAAATGAGGACCTGGATTGTGGGGGCAATAAGCTGACTTCGTATAAAAAAGAACACCGCTTTGGAGGGGGGGGCGGGCTGAAAGCCCTACTAAGCAGGTATATACAAAAGTATGAAGGCTATTGCTTAACGCATTGTAAGCCGCCCTCTGGAGTCTTCGGAGAAGGGCAGCATATAAATCGAACCAATAAACAAACAATTAAATGAATGAATGAATGAATGAATGAATGAATGAATGAATGAATGAATGAATGAATTTCCTTGTTTTCAGCTTTTTTTTGGCTGGCAGAAGTGAAGACAATTAAATATCACTTTTAAACAGCTTTGGAAAGTTAATGGCTGAAAATAATGGTCATAGAAATCTTCTCATTAAAAGTAGCATGAATGGCAAGGAGTGGGGATACTGAAATGTAAAGAAAAAATGGGGATTTATAAATTACATTAAAGAAGTGGAATTCTGATATTGCAGAAAAGAATGTGATATTATTAAAGCATGAGAAAAAGACAAAGGGTAGACAAAGGAGACAACAACAATGTTACTGAGAAATCCATTAGCAATATCATCTTGGCCCTGCTTATTGAAATAAATGGATAGATGAGGGGTTTTTTTTTATAAAAAGGTAAGTAGATCCATGTGAGGCTTACAAGTTTTTAGAGGATAGCAGCTGCTGACAGATGCTGTGTGTATGTTAATACTGCCTATATAATTTCATTTATAATAAGCTATTCCCACTCTGTAGATATAGCAGATGGTTATACAAGATGCTGTTCATTTTGAAACAGAATTTCTTGCATTTCCATTCTCCATTCTTCATTCTTTCATATCTCCCTTAAGAAAAATGGGGTGAATTCCTCCTTATGGGCAAGCATAGTTCTATATATATCCAATCCTTTGTCACAATTACAGGTCAAAATTCCAAATTATGCACATTCTACAGTATTTTTTTAAAAAAACCCACATTTTTAGATATGTAATTTTCCTTAAGATATTTATCTTATATTAAATGCTTATGCATCATTATATGCATATTTACATGCAGAGATGTCAAACATTTGCAGGAGCCATGGTGGCTCAGTGGTTAGAATACAATATTGCAGGCTAACTCTGCCCACTGCCAGGAGTTCAAACAGCTCATGGTTGACTTAGCCTTCCAGCCTTCTGAGGTTAGGAAAATGAGGACCCAGATTGTTGGGGGCAATGTGCTGATTCTGTTCCTCAGACGACCGGTTGTGAGTCCCTCCTTGTGAAGTGGGGTCATGGGGTTCAGATGGGTTTGCTGGTCACGTACCTGGCTCCCTGCCACGTGGCAGCAGCCCTGCCCGAGCTCCTTGACGTTATCGCCGCGGTGGCAGTTGAAACCCCTAGACTTATGGTCATGGGGGATTTCAACCTCCCATCTGTCGGCGAGACGTCGGAGGTGGCTCGGGAGTTCATGGCTTCCATGACAGCTATGGACCTGACCCAGTTAATTCATGGCCCTACCCACACGGGGGGAAACACACTGGATCTGATTTTTGTCTCTGGACAGTGGTTGAGTGACCTTGAGATAGGGGACTTAGTCATCGAGCCCTTGTCATGGTCAGATCACTCTCTCCTTCGTCTTGACTTTCAAACCGCCGCACCCTGCCGCAGGGAGGCGGAGCCTGTTAGTTGGTTCCGCCCCAGGCGCCTGATGGAACCTGATAGGTTCCAGATGGAGCTTGGGCCATTTCCTGAGGCTCTGGCACACGCCTCGACCGGAGACCTGGTGGCCGCCTGGGATAGGGCGGCTACGGGTGCTCTGGATCGGGTTGTGCCTTTGCGGCCTCTGACCCGGCGCCGATCTCAATTGGCTCCTTGGTTTTCCGAGGAGTTGAGGGAGTTGAAGCGCCGGAAACGACGCCTAGAGAGTAGTTGGAGAACCAGTCGTTCTGAATCTGTCCGGACACTAGTGAGATCCCATATTAGGAATTACTTAGTGGCGATAAAAGCAGCTAAATGTAACTATTTTGCTGCTCTTATTGCGTCATCAGATAATCGCCCAGCCGCCCTCTTCAGGGTGACCCGCTCCCTACTTCATCAGGAAGCGCGGGAGGACCCCTTGGAGGGTAGAGCTGAGGATTTTGTTCAGTATCTGTATGACAAAATCACTCAGATTCGGGAAGACTTGGACTCCGACTGGGTAGTCCCGGGGAGAGAGACAGGGGCAGGTCTTGTGAGTGTTATCTGGACTGAGTTTGATCCTGTGACCCCTGAGGACGTGGACAGGATTCTGGGCAGGCTGAACGCGACCACTTGTTTATTGGACCCGTGCCCCTCCTGGTTAGTACTGGCTTCCCGGGAGGTGACACGTGGCTGGCTCCAGGGGATTATAAATGCTTCGCTGGGTGAGGGTGACTTTCCCGCCGCCTTGAAAGAGGCGGTGGTGAGGCCTCTCCTCAAGAAGCCTTCCCTGGACCCAGCAATGTTGGTAAATTATCGTCCGGTCTCCAACCTTCGCTTTTTGGCGAAGGTTGTTGAGAGTGTGGTTGTGCAACAGCTTCCCCGGTACCTGGATGAAACGACGTATCTGGATCCGTTCCAGTCGGGTTTCAGACCCGGGTACAGCACGGAAACGGCATTGGTCGCGTTGGTTGATGATCTCTGGAGGGCCCGGGACAGGGGTTGTTCCTCTGTCCTGGTCCTGTTAGATCTCTCAGCGGCTTTTGATACCATCGACCATGGTATCATGCTGCACCGGTTGGAAGAGTTAGGGGTGGGAGGCACTGTGCTACGGTGGTTCTCCTCCTTTCTCTCTGACCGGTCGCAGTCGGTGTTGACAGGGGGGCAGAGGTCGACTCCGAGACCCCTTATATGTGGGGTGCCTCAGGGGTCGGTCCTCTCGCCCCTCCTGTTCAACATTTATGTGAAGCCGCTGGGCGAGATCATCCGTGGTTTTGGGGTGAGATATCACCAGTACGCTGATGACACCCAGCTGTACATCTCCACCCCAGACCACCCCAACGATGCCCTTGAAGTGATGTCCCGGTGTCTGGAGGCCGTGCGGATCTGGATGGGGAGGAACAGGCTCAGACTCAACCCATCCAAGACCGAGTGGCTGTGGTTTCCGACGTCCCGATATAGCCAGCTGGTACCATCGCTGACTATCGGGGGTGAATCATTGGCCCCGGCAGAGAGGGTGCGCAACTTGGGCGTCCTCCTGGATTCGCGGCTGTCTTTTGAGGAGCATTTGACGGCCGTGACCGGGAGGATTTTTCATCAGGTTCGCCTGATCCGCCAGTTGCGTCCCTTTCTGGATCGGGACTCGTTACACACGGTCACTCACGCCCTCGTCACCTCTCGCCTGGACTATTGTAATGCTCTCTACATGGGGCTCCCCTTGAGGAGCACCCGGAGGCTCCAACTGGCGCAGAGTGCGGCCGCGCGGGTGGTGATGGGAGCGACATGGCGCTCCCATGTTACTCCTCTCCTGCGCGAGCTGCACTGGCTCCCGGTGGTCTTCCGGGTGCGCTTCAAGGTGTTGGTTACCACCTTTAAAGCGCTCCATGGCTTAGGACCCGGGTACTTACGGGACCGCCTACTACCACCAATAGCCTCCCACCGACCGGTACGTTCCCTTAGAGAGGGGCTCCTCCGGGTGCCGTCGGCCAAACAATGTCGGCTGGCGGCCCCCAGGGGGAGAGCCTTCTCTGTGGGGGCACCCACTATCTGGAACGAGCTCCCCCCAGAGTTACGGAGGATCCCGGATCTTCGTGCCTTCCGCCGTGAGTTAAAAACTTTCCTGTTCCACCAGGCGGGCCTGGCCTAATTCTTCCCTTTTCCCCTTCTGTCGTAAAAGAATTTAGAAATTTTGAATTGTAAAAATTTTAATTTGGGGGTTTTAATATTTTAATATTGTAAATTGGGATTTTAAAGTATTGGGGCCAATGTTTAATTCGGTTTTATTTGGTTTTTAAATTTTGTACATATGTTTTTTATTTATGGCTGTTCACCGCCCTGAGTCCCCCCGGGGAGAAGGGCGGTATATAAATTTAATAAAATAAAAATAAAATAAATAAATAAAATAAACCACTTAGAGACAGTTGTAATGCACTGTGGAGCGGTATATAAGTCTAAGTGTTATACACAAATTTCCAACTTAGTGTTCTGCCCCAGCTACAGATCCCAAAGAACACAGCACACACAAACTCTGAACAAAACTTTACTTCAAAACACAGTCTTTTGCAAATGCAGGCTGTAAATCAAACATTCTTAACAACCTGATGAAATTCCACAGATAAGATAGAGTCTTACAAGAGTTGGCAAATAGCCCAGAAGCAAAGTTTGCAGAGAAAATCCAAACTCAATGATCAGTGAACAAACGAATGAACGAGCACACATTGTTTCCTGCAGCTTTTTACAAGCTGTGTGCAAACTTAAATAGGCTAAGGGAGTGGCCAATTAGCCCCAAGCCTTACTCTCTAGGAGACCTCCTCCTGAGTAACCACTCCTGCCTTTTGGCAGCTCTGTGTGCTCATGCATTGAGAAGAGGCTCTTCCACTTCATCCTCTTCACTTAAAGGAGCCCCTGGAGGTTCTGAAGGCCCTGGCTGAATCCCTGCCTCTGGCACCACATCTTCTTCAGCCTCCTCACTGTCCGACTCAAGCGCCGGCTGCACAGGCTGCTGGCGCTACAGCACACCAGCCTCCTCATCGTCGGAATCAGCAACAATCTGCGCAGGCCACTGGTGGGCCACAACACTTAGATGCATTTTTTATGAAGAGTTACCAAGCGTAAACTTTTTTTCTATCACATTTTTGCATATTTTTTTCAAGATGTTAGAAAACATACCTATTTTAGGAACAACAACTTCAATTTAGGCGAATCAAATTGTTTTGCTTGAAAACAAAACCAATTTGGAATTTGGAGACGTTTCAGACAAAGTAACAAAAGTAAGGGGATACATTTATTTGATTTTTTTAGATGAAATAAATGTATTCATTTCAGTTTGAGTGAACCGTGAATGTGAAGAATGTGTTTGATAAAGCAGAATTGTTCAGCAAGGAAAAATGGCCTTTTAAAATTTTCCATCAAATCTGTGGGTTGATGGAACTTCAACAATTTCTCTGGGACGTGGGTCCCACTTAGTAATATCTATATAGATCAGATATAGAAAAAGACCAGCTTGGGAACAGCTTTGTCCTGATGGCTTCAGTTGGGACTGAATTCAAATGCTGAAAGCCAGAGCAGATGCAGATTAATGGAATAAATAAATAGAATTAAAAAAAAATGTTCTCTGTACAATTTTCCAAGGGCCCCTCATTTCAACTCTGAGCTACAAATATTTGTCTCTATTCAGTGGTGGGTTCCTCCCAGTTCTGCCCGGTTCCGCCGAGCCGGTAGCGGTGACGATATGATGTCACCGAACCGGTTCTGCCCCCCCCCGCCCCCGCGTTATTCTTACCTTTTATTTGGCCCCACCCCCAATCTATTGCTGCTTCCTGAGTCCCAGCTGATAGGCTATAAGGAAAAAAACTGTTTAAACTCTTGCTGCGAGGCTTCAAAGGGCCACCCTACAGCTGATCAGTGGTAAAAGGCAGTTTGGTGGTAGACTGGTGCCTCCAAAAACAAATGAGTAGACCGGTGCCTGCAAAAATAAATGGGTAGACCAGTGCCTGCAAAAATAAATTAGTAGATCAGTGCCTGCAAAAATAAATGGGTAGACCGGTACAGCTCTGCAAGCAGTTAAAAGCCTGGTAGACTAGTACCTCTGCTAAATCCTAAAGAACTGTCACATGACCATCAAGCTACGCCCACAAAATAAGCCATGCCCACAGAACTGGCAGTAAAAAATTTAGAACTCACCCCTGTCTCTATTGATACAATTTTCATTCCAACAGTCTCTATCTTGCTTCCAACACTTCAAGAGGGATTTTTTCCCAGACCACCAGGCTCCGAATGAAAATAAACAGTCTCCAAAATCCACCTCTCCTTTAGAGAATTCACTGGGAAAATAATCTTTCAATCCAAAAGAATGAAAGCAGCTAAAAAATATAGGATATTTTCTTGGCCAGGGAGTCCGCCAACTCACAAAGAAAAAAGTATTGTTTAGATATTGGTACAATAACTTTCTTTTCCTTGTTTTTGAGTTGTTGTCTGAACAATTCTTCTCTTTCTTATAGCATTCTTTGCAAACCTCCTTCAATAACAGTGGTGCAAATGTCAGATGTGGACAGTTTGTTTCTCAGCTCTGAGGTTCATCATTTTCAACTATATAGCAATCTTGTGATGGTCTGTCTACAGAACCAAGAAAGTGAGGCTTAAAAAAAATTAGAGAAGCAAGTGGACAGCTGGTTTTCCACATGTGGGGGTTTCAAAGAGATTGTGGTACTAGCTAATAAATGTAAATAAAAGCAAGTATAGAAGACAAATTCTAAATCCAACCTGGGGGTGGGGTTTTATGGTTTTTATGGTGTGCATTTTTAATGTTATAAGCTGCTTGGAGTCACCTGTGGCCATATAAATTAAAGGAAAGGAAAGGAAAGGAAAGGAAAGGAAAGGAAAGGAAAGG
>WNWU01000006.1:1558771-1573275 GCA_012654045.1 Ptyas mucosa
TTCTTTCTTTCTTTCTTTCTTTCTTTCTTTCTTTCTTTCTTTCTTTCTTTCTTTCTCTCTCTCTCTCTCTCTCTCACTCTTCTTTCTCTCTTCTTTCTTTCTATTCTTTTTATTTCTTTCTCCCTAAATCACACTAACTTCTCATTTAAATAATAAAACATAATCCATTGAGCAAAGGTTAGGAATGAAAACAAAAACACGGGAAATTCTATCTCCAGTACCAGTTTAAACTGAAATAGTACAATAATTGGAGCTATAATCCAAAAAGAAAGAAGAGAAACATTTGCCAGAGTTTCCATCTGGAACATGGTTTTGCATAAGGATAATAATATAGTATAAAATATTAGGATTGCTGAAATCTGAAGGTAGAAGAAAGTAGGCTTTTCTGTCTATTTTTGCTGATATCTAGTAATCTCTAGGATTTTTATGGTCATCTTGGCATATTTTTTCATCAAATGAAAAATCAGAATATTTGGAAACTTGAAGATTTCTCAGAGCCCCTCCAATAACATCCACCAACAGACGGCATAATAGATGATTAGGAAGAAAAGTCTTTTAAGGATGAACAGCATCCTTAGATAGTTCTTCATATATTTTTTTTCTCATTCAACAAGTCTATGTCATAATGGTAGGTATGCTGTCCAACTTAATTAGTGTTGTCAGAGTGCAGATTTCAGAGACAAATAATTATCATGTTTTTTGATTTCATCTCTCCAAAGAGACTGAAATCTGCCATTTTAAAACCTCTTTTTCCACTCCTAACAAACACTACTTATTTTAAGATTATTATTTTTTTAAAAAAATACACAAATTTACAAGCATTTTAGCATGCATTAACTCTGAACTCCTTACAGTTGAGCACATGGTTTATTTAATGCATGCATTTTCACAACCAGTTTGATCTACTTTAAAGCAATTGCCTTTTTTTCCCGCTGACTATGAACTGATGGATATTTTGCAAAAAGAATGAATTAGAAGATGTTCTTATGTTTTGATTTGTGTACTGATTCAGAGGGTGTAATTACAAAGTATGCAATCTCCAAGGGAGATGGGTGGTTGAAAAATATGAAATACAAACAAACAATCAAATAAATAAACTAAATAAGTTCTAAGAAAATATTCATACCTCCAGAAGTATTTGATTATGTGCCATTAATGTCGACTTTTAGCAACCTCATAGATTTTCTCCATGACAATCTGTCCCTATTGGCATCTTTCCCATCTTCCAATGTTACATTCATTGCCCCTGTAACTGAATCCATCTGCCTTGTTGCTGGTCATTCTCTTTCTCTCTCTTTCTCAGCAATAGAACCTTCTCCAGAGATCTAGATCTTTGCATACAGATAGTCACTTTTTTTCCAGGGCTGTTGTAACTTTGAACGGTCACTAAATGAACTGTTCTAAATCATGGATTACCTGTAATGTGTCCAAAGTAGGACAGTTTGGGCTTGGTCCTTTAGATATCAAGTGAGAACTCTGGGCAGATTTGTAATGTTGAAACATTGGTTTGTTTTCCAGAAATATAACCTCCCTTAAATATTTTGTAAATCCTCAAAAGGTTTATGATCAGTTCTGAAGCAATATTCCAGAATAACTTCTCATATCTTAATGACATCATGCTTTTATTCAAGTGACTGTATTTTGTCAATAAGCATTTGGTTTTGCTTAGGGTTAGGGATCTATGAAAAATCAGTATATATGTTAATCATTTTTGTACTATTATTGAACTTCATCATCTTCATCATCATCATCAACAACAACAACAACAACATAATGGCTTCCAGAATATTTTTTTCCCTTGCCTTTGTCATTTCTGGTTTATAGGCAGCCAGAGGCAGGCGATATGAGACAGCAGAGCATTCAAATTCCAGTGGTACTTGACTCATGCCAACACAATTGATAGTAACATAGATGTTTTATAAAATTTTATGGTGCAATAGTATAACAGACAAAAAAAAAAAAACCAACTACCCCACCAAAAACCCCACACATTTTCTTTTTCACCCCTTTCCTATATATTTTAAGAAGGACAGTAGACATACATTTCATTTTACAATTCTCTGTATACTTGGAGTGTGCCTCTACTCTTTTGCCTTCCAAAATTTGGTCTGTCTGTATTACTAGGGGTATATTCAAAGTCTTCATCAATACTGTGTTTCCCCAAAAATAAGACCTTCCCAAAAATATTTAAACGCATGCGCAGCCGGTCCCCACCATTTCCTCTGGTTAGGATTAGGGAGACAGAACTGGAAATCAGGTAAGACAGCAAAAGGATTGCTCCATGTGCCCCAAAATAACAAGACCTCCCTGAAAATAAAGCCAAGCACTTATTTCAGGGTTCAAAAAAATATAAGACAGGGTCTTATTTTCGGGGAAACACAGTAGTACCAATTGATTTGATTAAAAAAAATAATAATGCTCTCCATTTGGCTTTGCTTATTTACTTATAAGATCTCTCTCCCCCATCCATGCCCCCTTACTTATATCTGAATAACAAAGTCATGGATAGAAAATTCTTATCCTCTGGCTACCTCACAATCAAAGTATTTTAGGAGGCTAATTAAATCTTTTCATCTTCTGGGTAGATTGAAGAACCTAATTTAGGAGAGTAGGATTAAACAAACATTGTTGGGGAAAGACTTTTTCAAAATACACAAACAAACCCTTAATTGGGCATTTTATAAACAAGTAATGATAGGTTAGGGTTGTTCTCACCTATGCCGGCTGATCAGGGTTGTGAAAGAAAAATGCCAATTGACTAATCAAATGTACATGCATTAGCTGTTTTTGGATATCATGTTGCCTAATGACTGTCAGTACATTCTTGACAAGAATAGTATCTCTCTCTCTCTTTTTTTTAGCTAGTTCTTGTAACATCCTGAACCAGGGGCGGGTTCTACTTACCTTTACTACCGGTTCACAATGGGGTCATGCACGTGTGCGCGTGCTCTCACTTCACTCATGCAGAAGCGTCTGCACATGCGCAGAAGCATTCTGATTACATCAGGGTCGGTGGGTGGAGCCTCCCACCGGTTTTACTACTGGTTCTATAGAACCGGTGCGAAACGGGGGCAACCCACCACTGGCCTGAATGGAAAAAAAAAAACACCCTGTTAATCCAAAGAATAAACCTCAAAGAATTCTAATTCTAATTCTAATAAGGAGAATCCAAGACCTCGGTGCCTTCCACCGTGCCCTTAAAACCTTTCTTTTCCAGCAAGCCGGGCTGGCTTAAAAAGATTTTTTTAAAATGTTTTTAGTTGGTTTGTCACTTTTTAAAATATGGGGCCAAATTTATATATATATATATTAATTGTTTTTTAATGCTTGTATTCTATGTTTTTTAATTCTGGCTGTACACCGCCCTGAGTCCTCAGGGAGACGGGCGGTATATAAATTCGAAAATAAAAATAAAAAATAAATAAGTAATTAATAATGTTTATTAGAAGGAAAGTTGAGAATACAAGCCAAGAATCTACTTTCAGATTGAGAATTGCTCCTTTTTTGAAAGTGAAAAGTAGTAAAAGGATGAGGGAGGGAGATTTATGCAGATTTTCATAAGTTGAAAGAAAAAGCCTTAATCAACGGTCCTATCAATGATTGTAGTGATAATTTCCTTGAGGAATTTCATACAGCTTCATTCAAGGTCTATTTTGTTTGGCTGTCTTTATAGTTAAACACCCTCGAGAATCAAGATACCTGAACCACTTTATTAACACCTCCCAAACCTGAACGGCTCCTCATTCCTTCAGAAGGATTATCTGTATGTCAGCTTTGCTATAAAGCCTCCCTCTGTCATTTTTCTTTCCTCTTGGATTTTGGAGAAATAAAGTGAGCACAGAAAAGAGAAGAAGATGTACAATTAGGCAGTCTTGACAGCGGCATATTGATAATATATGTCAAGGATAGATCTGGAACAATCTTTCAGGTTTTAGTGGAGAGGTAAAATGGTCCCTCACTACAATTCCCAGCAACACAGGAAGCTGGGAATTGTAGTTTAGCAACTGTTGGAGAGCCACCAATTTTTTATCCTTGTCCTATGAGAATTCTGAGATAGCAATAGAATTTAGGCTTATATATAGCACTTTACAGCACTCTCTGGATGGATTACAAAGTAGAGCATTATTTGCATATTGCCCCCCAACAATCTGGGTCCTCATTTTACCAACCTCAGAAGGTTGAGCCCATCAGGATCGAACTCCAGACTATGGGTAGAACTGTCTGCAATATTGCACTTTAACCACTGTCCCACCAAGGGGATCCTTTGAGATCCTGTGCATTCAAAGTTTGAAAGGGGAATTTATGTGGATGTGTGGGTATGTATGTACATAATGTGCCTCTTATCCATTTCATTACTTAATGCCTCTAATCCTTGGTTTAAAAACACACATTATAGTGTTATTTGCCCTATAAAATTTCAGGTTCCAAATTCAACCTAGATGTCTCAATTCTATAATTTGGTAATCCCAAATGTATTCTCCAGTATGAGTCCTATCTTAAAAGAAAGGCTGATTAGTGTAGAAGCAATAGCCTGACTAGTAATATTTCGTTCTTGGTTTAAACGCATTTATCAGTACTCACTGGGCTCCTTTACTTCGTTTTAAATGTTTCTTTTCAATTTACATAATAATCCCTTAAACAGAAATTAGTTTCATGGGGTCTGTCTCAGAGCATTTTATGTAACTTTGGCTGGTCATAAGGAAAAATATATTTGCTCAATATTGAATGTCCTTCCTTCAGCATGTTTTTCAGGGCCAATATTGCAGTCTTCCTATAGATCAGTGATGGCAAACCTATGGCACTCATGCTGGAAGTGGCATGCAGAGCCATCTCTCCGGGCACATGAGCAGTTGCCTGTTGCTCTTCTGTGTTCTGGAGTCCTGGTCAGCTGGTTTTCACATGTGAGGGAGTGCTGGAAACTGGAAGAGCAGCCACTTGGAGTGCATGTGCATGCTGGGAAGTTGATTTACCAGTTTCCGGCATGCATATGCGTGTCAGCCACCTGGTCTTCCTGTTTCTGGTGCATATGCACACAGTGCAACCAGCTGGCCAGTACGCATGTGTGCTCCAGAACCTGGAAGAACATCTTCCTGGTGCACACAGCGGCTTCCGCTGCTGCTCTTCTGGGGCTGTGGGGCTGCACAGGAGCTGAGTCCATATGGGAGGAACGTCTGTCTGGCCAAGGGTAAGAGGTGCACTGGCCAGGAAGCACGGTGCTCCCTTGGCAGAAGTGGCAGGAGGGTGGGGCTTTGCTAGCTTGTTTTCGGTGGCAGGGTGGGGCGCGCTTCATTGACACCCTTCCAGTTTCCGGTGGGTGCATGCACACCAGCCAGTTGGTCTGTGCATGTGCATGTGTGCCAGAAACCAGAAGTCCAGGTGGCATGCCAAAAACCGGAAGATCATTTTCCCAGCACACACATGCAAGCCGGGTGGCTGCTCTTCTGTTTTCCGGCATGTGGGTGCACACCCATGCACGCACGCTCCCATTTCGGCACTCGGTGGCAAAAAAGGTTGCCAACACTGCTGTAGATCATAATCTCTGGCGGTGTTGTATGCAAAAGGTAGAATCTATTATACATGTTCTTTAAGAATATATTTTTTATATAATGTTGCTGCAAAATTGTACATCTCCCCCTTTAGCAGCAAACCCTGATCAATGAGCTATCTTCCATATTTACTTATTTAGATTTATTTATATTTCATATGGCAAAAATCCCCACCTCTGTGAAAGAGCGACTCTTTGGGCACTATACAACAAAACATCGAAATATAAAACAGTTTATATTAATAATGTTAAAATTTGAGTTAAAATGTATAAAATCATATAAAAAAGTTCAAAGTTATAATTTTTTAAAGGAGGCAAGAATAAGCTAAACCTGTTAAAAGCTGTTTAATAAGGGCAAAGAGAGGGGTCTCGTAGCACTAAATCCCACAGTTGCATGCTTTTCTGGGGTCCCCACACAATACTGCAAAGCCATGTTTTGACGCCTTTTCATATGGACAGGAGAATGGGAACTCTGGGGGAAGATTTCCTGTTGATTTCCTCCTTGGAAGGATTTTTCATACAACATACAATCTTGCAAAGTTTTATTGTTTTTAGTAATATCAAGATTCTGGCAGGCGATCCACAGTGGAAAATAAGACTGATTGTTTTAGATTCTCATTTGTTGCTAATAGCTTTCTCTTTTCTGTTTCTTTTCCTTTCACTTTGTTTCATTTGCTGGCTAACAAAATTGAAATTGAAATATTAGGTGCCTAGAATATGTCAGAAGCAACTTCTCATAATATTGCTTTGCAGCTACAAGACTGGATGTGTTCTGTATATTCTGTAAACAATCATTTGCATAAATCAAGCACAAGACAAATCCATCAGTTTCACTCTCCTGTCCCATTTCATTTAAGATTTTGCAGGATAATAATTTTGCAACTGGCTAACTGCTCTGGGTTTCTAATCTTAACCAGAGCCCAACTTTAAGAAATAGATGCATATTTATTGGACTCCAAAGTAATCCTAGCAATTTGCACATATACAGATTCAAACACAAAATACAAATAAACATTACATTGAATGCTATTTATTCATTCATTTAATTAAATAATTTGTTTGCCACCCATTTTGCTGTGAAGCAATTCTGGGTAGCTTACAACATTAAAAGCAATAAAACTACATACACACATGCCGTATTTTTCAGAGTATAAGACGCACCTACCTTTTTTGGTGAGGAAAAGAAGAAAATCTCCCTCTCCCTCTAAACAATTTTGCCTGGTTGCAGCAAACAGCAAACAGCCTTCTTTACTTTCATTTTCGTTTTCAGCATAGCTTGATTAGCACAAGGGGAAAAAAAATCTGCTCCAGCAATTTACCTCTTTGCAGCAAGCAGCAGTGCCCTGCGCAAAACAGCTGAGAGTCGGGAGGCCAATCCAATCAATTTGTGCTAATTAGGCTGTGCTGAAGCTGAAAGGAGCTGGGGTTTTTGCTGTTTGCTTGCAAGGAAGTAACTGCTGGGAGGCAGAGGCCAAAGGGTAGGGGCCAGTGGGTGGGTGGGACTACATTCAGTGTATAAGACACATCTAAATTTTCACCCCCTTTTAGAGGAGAAAAAGGTGTGTCTTATACTCTGAAAAATATGGTATATACAGGGAGCAGAATGTATGGAGTAGGGGAGGTGCGATCTGCTGTTGATGATAATCCACTATTGGGGGACCAAGCCAACTGGCAGAACCAGGTCTTCAAGGTACTTGCATAAGATCAGGAATGTGGGAACCAATCTCACCTCAGGGATCAAGAGGTTCCAAAGAACCTGAGCCAATACAACCTTGTAAAAAAGTTTGGCAAAATAGAAAGGTATTAATAGAAGTGATAGTAATTTTTGTCATTAAATACCAAAAGTCGATCAGTTTCATATATCTATCTAGATACAAATGTGTCCACACAAACATGCGTATGCACACATCCATGGAGTGCTAGAACAAGACATTTACCACCAGAAACAAAGTATATTAACATTGGTCCTTCAACCCAAAACACACAACGTTCTCCAAATAGATGTACTAAATGCCACTAGCCTCAGGAAAGAAAGAAAAGTATGTACCTTGAAATGAACTCTTCTCAAAAGCTCCCAAAGATTCAGAAGCAATAAATATTGCCGTCCCATGAACCATCCTGTGATTTGAAAAGCACCGAGCACATAATTCTGTCAAAGGACAAACCATAACAAAACAGGAAGAAAGAAAAATGCATCAGTCGCGCCGGGCAAGAGTAGGAAAGTACATTATAGTCCTAAGGAAACAATATACAAGTTAAAAGTTTAAACTTTGGGAAAAAAAATTCAGATGGGAAAACCAAAATAAGAGACTTTCTGAAACACAGTTGTGAACTATAAAACACATTACTCAAGGCAACAAAGAAGTAAGGTGGGCCTAAGGTTAGCACCCCCGAGGAGAAAGAAAAGGAGGAAGACTTAACAGTACTTCACTGAAGAATTGACAAGGAACAAACAGACCAATCAAAGGCAAGGATACACACAGTGTCAGCAACTCAACTGAAAGTGGAATAAGCAGAAACAGAATGGAAGGCAGGGTTCTTTAGGTTAAGGTTATGTGTTCATAACTGTCAGGCTTCTCTCAGCCAGCTAGTTAAGAAACTGCAAATATAGGCTTCTAAAGGTAGCAAATCAGTAACTTTTCTTCATATACCATATGTGAAGGTTAGGCTGCCTGATTTCATCTTCTTTCTGTTAGGCTGCCTGATTTCATCTTCTTGGTTTAATTATTGCATCCATGCATATGATTTTTTTTTTTTTAGGTTTAGTCATCTTTTCTTCTTTTTTTCCCCAACCGTCAGGCAGGATTTCTGACTGGCGTTCCACCCTGATCATCTCATCCTCCAACTTCCTTTTTGTGACAGTTGGGGGTCTCCTCAGTCACGAGGAACCCGAGGACTCCAAATCAATGACAGAATGTCTCTAAAGATCTTCATATAAACAGATAGTGAAACAAACAATTAAAGCCTGTGATTTCCATGTAATGAATGTTCCTAGAACGTGTTAAATGCTAAATTCCAAGACAGCTCGGCAGTTGGTTCGCACCTCCATTGCATTATATTTTGATTATTGCAGCAGTGTGTTGGATGGGTTACATGAGAGGTCACTCTGCCCTTTGATTTGCATCCTGATCGTTCTATTTTGGAACCTTCCTTATTTTTGTTTTTCACTGTCGATCATTCCATTAGCAAATTATTTGTGAAAGAGAACATTATAAATTGCTGGTTTTGATATATCTTCCCCTGTTTACCAACACACCCAGCTGACCTGTTGGGTGTCTTGCAGGGGTGGGCTTCAAAAATTTTAGCAAGGTTTTCTCTGCCCATTGCTGGATGGGCGTGGCCACAATGGGCGTGGCCACAATGGGCATGGCCTAGTTGGCGTCCTGCACCACGGCAGGGTGGGGTGGGGTTTTGTCTTCCCCAGGCTCCAGAGGCCCTCTGGAGGCTGGAAAGAGGCCCATTTCCGGCCTTCCCAATCTTCTGGTAGGCCTGTTTTTTGCCCTCCCCAAGCTCCACACATGCCCTGCACTTACCTGCATCTAAAACAAGCAGTGTGGGGACTCCTATGAGGGGTGGAGTGGGGTGGGCAGGACCAACCAGGAGTAGGATTTGGGGGTTCTCCAAACTGCACAGAATCTTAGCTAGAGGTTCTACGAACCCCCAGCAGCCCACCCCTGGTGTTTTGTGAACCTGTGAATTTGATTCAATTATTAATCCAAGGTTAATTGGTACTCCTTGGTACACCAGATTGGCAACATCAGAATTGGGAGCCTTTTCTTATTTGGCTCTATTTCTTTGGAATTGACTCCCATCAGAAGTATTATTGGAATCAGAATTTTTGCAGTTTAAAAACAAAACTAATAGGAAAACATAACGTAAAGACTAAAAAGTTATTTTTATCTTTGGCTCCTGCAAGTACATTAACACTTCTTTTAACCTGCATAAACATTGATTTTATTATGTTATAGGTCTTTTAGTCTAAAGACATTTTACTTTAGACTGTGAGTTTAAAATTGATTTTAGTATATTACAGTATTACTGTTTTTCTGTTGCAATTATTGCACATAGTTCTCGATCATGAAAAAAAACGTTTACTACTACTGGAAAGATTTCTTGTGGAAATACTAATGAAACAAGATACTATGTTGTTAGTATCTATGACTAACATCTATGCGACATCTGAAAAATGGCCATACCATATTCCATCCCAACCTCCCAACCATCAAACAGTACATCCCATCTTTATAAATTAGTCTAACAAGCCAAATAAATCTAGTTAGTCAAGGTAGTCTAAGACATTACAATGAGAGAGAAACTGAACATTCTCAGAAACCGATAATTACTGATTTTACAACACATTAAGCTGCTTTGTAAAGAAGAAGAAGAAGAAGAAGAAGAGGAGGAGGAGGAGGAGGAGGAGGAGGAGGAGGAGGAGGAGGAGGAGGAGGAGGGGGAGGAGGAGGAGGAGGAAGAATGGATTCTGTATAGCCCAATTTTCTTTTCAATGCCTAACATTGAAAGGGTTTATTTTCTATCAACTGTGTTTATAGTTCCAACCTTGATCAGTCTTTTAAGCAACAAAACCTCAATCTGTGAACCTTGGTTCAAACGCTTGTGTGCTGTGGGTTCAAGGATGTCAGAAATACCTAATTTAAAAAGAAAAATCTGGGACAGTTATATAAAGATCATGTACTTGAAAATGGCCTTTCCAAGCATCTTGCAAAGCATGCTTGCCAAGTCATAGAATATACATGCTCCCTTTTTATGATCCTGTAATCCCTTAATTTGGGGTAGAGTAGGGGCAACTGGATGGAGCTGAGCATTTACAGGCTGGATGCCCTTCCTGTTGTCACAAATCCTATAGACCAGGGGTCGGCGATCCACAGCTCCGGAGCCACCTGTGGCTCTTTAATTCCTCTGCTTCGGCTCCATGACACACAACCTGCTCTCCGCCCTGAGACACTGGCCCAAGACTGTATCATAATACTAATAAGAAAAACAACCAGGTATCTACATAGGAGAGCCAGTTTATGTGATGCCTAGTCACAACATGGGGAAACTCGGGAAACTTGGGCAGGTCACTCTCTCTCAACCCTTGGAAGCAAGCAATGATATATCACTTCTGAAACACTTTCCCAAGGATACTGCAGAGAGTAATCCAGGCAATTGGCAGGAGTGAACACTAACTTGAAGGCAGTGATCTATGAAAAACAAACATAGATTTGAGGAATACAAAAAATAGGATTGTCGACTTTGTACAAAGTGACAGAGAAATTACCTCATCAAGTGTATGCATTATACTGTGGGTTGTGTGAGAGGCTGTGCGTGTGTGTGTTGGATGGGGAGGGGGGGGAGGATATAAATAGGTTGGAACCAGAAAATGAAGTGCAGAACTGACAATTATTTTAGGAATGGAGATAATTGTGGTTTTGTCTTGTACATTTCATTTTTCCATAACATTTGTGTTCACAATTCCTCTGCAACAGACTGGTATGTGCACAAGAAATGAAAACTTCTAAAGGGCTTCATTACAAGTATGTGCACCAGAGATGATTACATATCCATCTAAAACTTTGGTGATCTGATCCTTCCCTTTATTTATTTCTATTACTGCCTAGCTTAGTCTGGCAAAGGGCTGCTAGAAATTACAGCTATTGATTAGAAGTTATAATGTCCTCTCCCATGTTTTATATAATAAATAGAAAGAAAACCATTGGTTGATAGGTACAAGTAGCTTACTAGAAGTACACCCAACTCTGGACTGCTTGCAGCTGCCACATGGATGACTTTCACATTTTAAGATGTTTGCAAGTGAAGCAAGAATTAAGAGAAAGTCAGCAAATTCTGGGACTCAAATTATGATGATTGCTACAAGGAAATGAGCAGGAAAAAAACTGGATCATTCATACAATATTGAAGGAAGTACATATCCCAGAAAATTAACCTGGATTCCTTTGGCTAGTTCTCTCTCCTTCTCTAGTGAAAGCAAATAGTTGAAATGTTGAACATTTAAATCAGCAAACGAGTAACAGCAACTGCCAGGGTTAGGCAAGGGAAAGCTAAATTTGACAATTAAATCCTAGCTTGCAATGAGTGAGTATAAACACAGGACATGCTGTTTTAATGCAACAATTTATTTCGATTATCCTGAATGGGTAAAGAGATTTAAGTTGTACATCTCCACCCCAACAATGCCCTTGAAGTGATGTCCCGGTGCCTGGAGGCCATATGGATCTGGATGGGGAGTAACAGGCTCAGACTCAACCCATCCAAGACCGACTGGCTGTGGTTTCCGACGTCCCGATATAGTCAGTTGGTGCCATCACTGACTATTGGGGGTGAATCACTGGCCCCCACAGAGAGGGCTCACAACTTGGGCGTCCTCCTGGATTCACGGCTGTCTTTAGAAGAGCACTTGACGGCCGTGACCAGGGGGATTTTTTATCAGGTTCGCCTGATCTTCCAGTTGCATCCCTTTCTGGATCGGGACTCTTTACACACAGTCACTCACGCCCTCATCACTTCCCGCCTGGACTACTGTAATGCTCTCTACATGGGGCTCCCCTTGAGGAGCACCCGGAGGCTCCAACTGGCGCAGAGTGCAGTCGCACGGGTGGTTACAGGAGCGACATGGCATTCCCGTGTGACACCTCTCCAGCGTGAGCTGCACTGGCTCCCAGTGGTCTTCTGGGTGCGCTTCAAGGTTTTGGTTACTATCTTTACAGCGCTCCATGGCTTAGGACCTGGTTATGTACGAGACCACCTACTGCCACTAGTTGCCTCCCACCGGCTGGTATAAAGAGGGCTCCTCCGAGTGCTGTTGGCCAAAAAATGTTGACTGGTGGCCCCCAGGGGGAGAGCCTTCTCTGTGGGGGCACCTACTATCTGGAATGAGCTCCCCATGGAGATTTGGAGGATCCCGGACCTACGCACCTTTCGCCGCACTCTTAAGACCTTTTTATTTCACCAGGCAGGCCTGGCTTGATTCCCCCTCTTTTTAATAATATTATAAATTTTAATCTGTTTTAAATTATTGGGGTTTTAATATTTCTATGGCCAAATTTATTTAATTGGATCTTAGTGTGTTTTAACTGTTGTATTTATATGTTTTATTTATGGCTGTTCGTGCCCTGAGTCTCCTGGGAGTAGGGCGGTATACAAATCAAATAAACTTGAAACTTAAGTGGATCAAGGTGGGAGAAGTATGACCAGTAGCATGGATTCAGCTACCAATTGGAAGACCATGTTTAGGAACAGAGAACATGTATCTATGTGGTTGCTAGGAGTTGAAAAGGACATGATGGTACATGATCAATCAACATGGGAGCCTTATCCCCATCCCTTGAAAGTGAGGTATAGGCCAAAGCATTATCTATAGATTTATGCCTAGTAGGGCCTCTGCCCTAGACATTCAAGCCTTAACCCCACTCATTATCATTTGAATGAGTGTTGATTTGCAGGATTGATGGACCTTATGGGGGCATCTTTAAGATCCATTTTAGTAGAAATAGATACAAAAACTAAAATTGACTAGCATAGTAAGGGATGGTTACTTTTTGTCTTTGGCTTGAGTATTTCTACAAATTTCTGATGCCACATCAAAAAATAAAAAATAAAAATCCAGACTGATTTCTGAGAACTTGTGAATTATAAGAAAACTCTTCATTACTTGTTTGCTTGTTTTTTTAAAAAAAACTAATCAAAAAAAGAAGTGTTCTTTGGACTCCTTTTTTTTTTAAACAGATGAATAAAATCTATTGTCCCTGTGCTGTCAAGCTATCAGTCTTCTTTCTAAATTAATATTTGAGTACCACTCCATGGATAAAAGTAGACAAATACATTTTCAATTACCCTATCAGCATGCTATAAGAAAAGTACTAGAATGGAATATCTATTAAAAAACAAAATTATACTTTGATCTTTGTGTAGATATCTGTTTATCACGTAATGAGCTGTCAGCTTGGCAAATTTCCTGTTTGGAATATTTGCTATACAGTTATACACATTTCTTCAGGTGCCTCATAGTTTTAGTGGGTCTGACTCCAACATATGCAGTACATAGCACCACAGCTGAAATCAGCATATTGTGCATACGATCAAAATGCAAAGTGAGAAATAATAAAAATGAAGCAGCTTCTGAATGTAGAAGGGAATTGTGCAGACTGTCTTATATTTCTTTCTAGAAATGTTTGACAGAGAGTCAAAGAAGGCTTGAGTGAAAAGAAGATGAAGAAAAGATACTATTAGAAATCACGGCAGCACTCTTTTGGAAATCATACAATGTGTTACAACGAGATAAATTGAATTTATCGCTTTTACCTCTTCGCTCTTTAACACAATGATTTGTTTAGAAACACACCCTTCCATCAAAGATGGAAATGCATATCAGTTTATTTATTAAACATGTGATTTGGCAACATATTGGGGGATTTTCAGATATTTTGTGAAGTGAGACCATGAAACTCTCTCCAAATTTTGTCTAAATCCTAGACAGCATTTATTAGTCGGAGCCTGGATTCAGAATTCAAAGACAGTATATTAAAGTTCTACTCTCCCTTGAACTATATGAAAACCAATTTGACCTAGACACATTCAAGAAAAGCAATGAGGAATTCTGCATTGGTTTAAAAACTCTGTAGGTGCAAATTGCATGATTTACTAAATAATCCTATTTGTCTTATGCAGATGTAAGGCCAGTTGATACTGAAACCCAATGGTTCCATTTACCCTGGGAATAAAGCTGATGGAAGCAATGGATTAACTTGGCAACAGCCCTATATAGGATTATCTTGGTCAAAGGGGAAAGGGAAAAGTGATCCAAAAAAATAAAAAAATAAAAATGGGGCTTTGCTATTATGACAAAAGCCAATCTATCTAGGAGAAGGAATTGTACATTCAAATCCAGGAAAAAAAAGGAAGGAAGGAAGGAAGGAAGGAAGGAAGGAAGGAAGGAAGGAAG
>WNWU01000006.1:1579157-1591748 GCA_012654045.1 Ptyas mucosa
TCCTTCCTTCCTTCCTTCCTTCCTTCCTTCCTTCCTTCCTTCCTTCCTTCCTTCCTTCCTTTCTTTGAGAATTGTGGTTGAAAGCTTTATTTAAATTATGCAGATCTTACTTTTAGGTCCCTGCAATTTTAATGTCAACATGATGTTAGTTTTTTGCTGTGATTTAAAGTATGGCTGAAATAGTGTAGTTCCTCCATGCCATGACCATAGACAAATGGATCAGAGCAGTTCTTACTTCACCACTACATCTAACATAAATTGCACACTGAATGTCCTATGTTCCCTCAAAAGTGCTGATGGTAATTACCTTGATTTCCTCCATGTTTTTATAATGTTGGTGTTTATATATAAAAATGAAGCAACTGAAAGTTTCAGCAAAAAGAGAATGGACAATAGTCTGAAAATCTGATTTTAAAAAAGGTAATCAAAGCCTCTGAAACTAAGATCAAAAGGATTTCATAAAAATTCTAATAAAAAGTGCTGGTTCATATCTTTTTTTTAAAAATGCTTAATGAATAACTTAAGGTGGGAAACATATCTAATACTCATTCCTCCTCCTCATTTTCCCCATAACAACAACCTTGTGCAGTGAGTTGGGTTCATTGAGAATGCCTGACCAAAAGTCACCCAGAAGACTCTCGTGCCTAACGTGGAACTAGAACTCATTTTTGGACACAACCATGAATACATTAGCTCTCCACAATGTGCTAGGAAAGCAGACCCCCATCCTCACCTGGAAAACTATTCTTCCTAGTAAAATCTAGGCTTCGGTACTTTTCAAACAGGTCTAGAATTCATATAGTTTAAGCGAAACAGCTATTATAGAAATTAGGTTAATCATATGGATAATTCTACACAACCAGAGATTGCGTATTGATATATCACCATGTTATATAACAAAGTGAGACTAAGGTAGGGTGTAATACCTGTATCTCCACACAATGCCCAAGAGTGATATTATATCCACCAATCCATTCCTTGGAGTTTGTTACACTAGCGGTTCTTTGAACATTTTTAAAATTAAAAATAAAAGTGAAAGCTGAATATTGCAAAACATACCACCATTATCCAGTGTAGCCCAGGAGTTCTAGTAGTACTTCTTGGTGTATTGGTGCTTTCTGACTAGCCACAACCTTGAAAGAAACCTCTTTGTAAGACTTTAACTAGCTAACTTTCAATATTTCAGATATGCTCATTGAACCAAAAAAAAAGAGGGGGGGGATAAGGAACCATTGATGTAGTATTTAGCAAGTTCAATAGGAGTATAGGACGGCCAAATTTAAATGTTTAGTTGGCCATGATGTACTCACTGATAATCTTAGAATAATCATGCTTGCTGCAAGGACAAAGTGATGCAGTTCAAATATTCCAGATAGCATCAGATTCTTTATTCTTGTGGCCATATACTGTATATAGAACTGTTGTTGTTATGCTATTTCATTACATACAGTATTTTCATAGCTCAAAAGGACCCATGTTGGCAGATTTTTTTTTCCTGGTTATCCAAAGTTGTACAGGAGAAAGAAATGCAATTCCTCTGTGTTAGATCTTCAAAGGAAAGAAAATAATAAAGTAGAAACTGCAGCAAATTGACAAGTCAGTTGTAATTCTCCCAGTAGATACTTCCTGACGTAGTGTGGTATTTTTGACTTGTGGAAACTTGGACGGTCACCTACATTTCCGGTATGGGGAAAACTCCATTAAAAACCTCTTTTTTTCCCTCCAATACATTTGCTACCCAAAATTTAACAGGTTTAGTTTAGTTTAGTTTCAATTTAATTTGTATACCGCCCTTCTCCCAGAAGGGACTCAGGACGGTGAACAGCCAGAATTAAAAATACATAGAGTACAAAAGTTAAGATAATTAAAAATAAATTAAATCAATCGGCCTCCCAATTTAAAACCCCAAGGTCACCTCTTCTCTGAAATGTTTGGCCTGCCTTTTTTTTTTTTTCAAATCTGAACTGAATAATCTTAAATAGTAAGTCTTATTGAGTCAACAAGCAGCTCTAATTATTTTTTTAAAAAGCACTAGTGCAAATTACTTTGTTTCAAAAACTGTTATCCTTTCTCATATCTTAAGAAGAGCAGATATTATTATTATTATTATTATTTTTGCAAAAAGTTTTTTATTTTTTTTCCAAACATACAAATTGCATCTTTTCAGAACAGAGCCTTGATCCGGTCATCAATTTGTTCAATTTTTTGTCATCTTTAACAAAATTTTATCTATTTTGCCATAACACTTATTTCTTAATCTTAAATCACATATTCAACTAATACCATCTTTTTTAAAAAATTAACACATATTTACTTAATTCAAACAGTTACCCTTCTATTAACCCATCTTAAATCTTAATTCAATTAATAACTCATAATACATTTCCATACAGTTCAAACATATTTATATTTCATAATGCATATTAAATCTTTATTCCATAATTACTTTACCAAATTTAAATCTTATCTTTAATCTTAAAAATATAGCAATTTAACATTTAAACATAGTTCTTAATTCAAATAATGCTATTAAAAGAGCAGATATTATTGAGGATATGTATTCAAACTGATATATAATAAGTGGCATGTAATAAGTATGTGTAGGAAGGAGATGGGTTGAATGTACAGTTACCTTTGACAAAAAAATTACATTAATTTACCTGGAGTGTACACTGCATTTAGAAAGAATGGAATGGAACGGAACGGAATGGAATGCAATGGAACGGAACGGAACGGAACGGAACGGAACGGAACAGAACAGAACAGAACAGAACAGAACAGAATAGAATAGAATAGAATAGAATTCTTTATTGGCCAAGTGTGATTGCACACAGAAGGAATTTTTCTCTGGTACACAAGCTCTCAGTGTTCAGATATACAACAACAAAGTGATAGGTCATAGATCATAGTTACAATCATTAATCATAAGATACAAACAACAAGTGATAAATCATAAGATATCATATGATTTAGATCATATATTGGGGCTGATCTACATCCTGTATATTGGAACACCCTAATAGGTGAAATGAAGCACCTACTCAAGAGCCGTGATGGTGCAGTAGTTAGAATGCAGTATTGTTAGGTGCAATATCCTGACTCTGTAAACTGCTTAGAGAGAACTGTAAAGCACTGTGAAGCAGTATATAAGTCTATTGTTATTGCTATTGCTACTCAAATTTTGATTTGAGCAGTTTGTGATTGTATGGTGAAGTGTATGTTTGACAATACATCAATGAAAGGTGGCAATAGGCTGTTGTTACTAAAAATTGTGACAGCATCCATATTGTGTTACAACTTTGGATGGGAAGCAAGGCTGGCAAAATAGACATCATACATTTGGTGAAAGCTCCTCAGATCTGTATCAGAGGCTTGGAGGCTCAACACACACTGACAGATAATGCTGACCCAATTGTTCAGGATCATATGGAAGAAGGAAGGGTACTCTATCTGCTACAGCAGAAGGGTCCATCTATGAGACATCTGGTGGGAGACCTATTGTTTTGATCACAATTAGGATATTAAGTTCTCTGAGAATGAATGGTGAGTAAGGCTATCCATATTGATGTGACATGTACCGGTAATCTCTGGCTCCTTTAATCTCTGGATCTTCTTTTTTACATTTTATATTTTTACTCTTTTCCTATTTATTTTTGTACAAATGGGGGTGTATCAAACAATAAAAAGAAGGTGTAGTATATTACCTCTTTAACACAGCTTGGTGTACCATGATTCAGTAGAGTTACTAAATATAGCAATAGCAACAGCACTTAGATTTATATACTGCTTCACAGTGCTTTACAGCCCTCTCTAAGCGATTTACAAAGTCAGCTTATTGCCCCCAACAATCTGGGTCCTCATTTTTACCAACCTTGGAAGGATGGAAAGCTGAGCCAACCTTGAGCCTGGCGAGATTCAATCTGCCAAACTGCTGGCAGCCGGTGATCAGCAGCAGAAGCCTGCACTACTGCACTCTAACCACTGCACCACCATGGCAATATACACATTGCTATGGTTGCTTCTGGTCTCTGTTTAGTCATTCTCTCTTTAATAAATATTCTTTGTATATGGGTTTGTGCCATGCTTCACTACAGATAGACCCAAGAAGCGGGAGAGGTAAAGAAGTGAAGAAATTGGGCCCATGTTAACTTCAGGCCTTTATTATAGCCAAATCTGAGTGAAGTTGGAATCTGGAATCGATTTCTTAAACTGGCTTCAGTTTCAGAGAGTTTACTTATGGGAGTAAGCAGCTGAAGGAGCACCAAGTCCATAAGGAGTTCAATGTCTAGTTTATTTGCCTTGTGGAATATGCTTACCGGTATAATGGAAGAAACATACTTAGGGTTTTAATCATATATTTAATTTAGGGAAGTTTACAAACCAATTCATCTTGTGTATCTGCCTCCATTTTCCTCAGTTGACTGAGAACCAACCAAGAACTAAGGAGAAATTTCCAGATAGTCAGAATCAGTGGAACATCTTGCCTCCATAAGTTTTAGGTGCTCCAATACTGGAGGTTTTTAAAGAAGAGATTGGACAACCATTTGTGTGAAATGGTATATAGTCTCCTGCTTGAGCAGAAGGTTGGACTAGAAGACCTCCAAGGTCCCTTCCAACTCTGTTATTCTGTAAACATATACTTGTCAGTGATAGCTGTGCTTTGCATTGTTCTTACAAGAAAAAAAAGTATTTACATTTAATTATTGTTTTAAAAAGAATTCAAGTCTCAATGGATTCCTCCATATTTGGATGCTGAAAAACTACACAATACAGAGATTGTCCTAGCCCATCAGACTAGAGTCAGTTAATTAGCAATTACAAGGTTTTAAATCCAGCAAGCAAAGACATAGACATAAATAAAGCCTGAGTTTGCAGACAATTGAATTCTTAGTGTTAACCAAAGTTCACAGGTAAGTCAGTGTTCATTAACTGAGTCAAAGAAGAATCGAGATTTCTGAAGTGTCTTATTGGCAAAGTCTAAATAGAGAGAGAGAGAGAGCACAGTTTAAAAAGGACGTGGCATAACACACACAATTCCAGTAGTAGATTGCACTAAAGTGGGACCTTAAATACAGGAAATGCTTAGCACAGTTGAGAGCAATCTACCCAACATCAGGTTGCTCCTGAGTAAACTAACTTGCCAGTTTCTTTCTCTCTGAAAGGGAACACACACACTCTCCATGCTCTCTAACTTTTCACACTGAGATAGTGATATTCCTATGGCCTGAGAAGATAAATCCTTACTTAAAGGTAAGAATCACAAGGGTCAGAAGTAATGGGCTGGATATGTATATGCATGATTTCATGTTGGCCCTATCTTGGTTTTCCTCATGGGAGGATAACTCTTCAGTAGGGGGATGATCAAAACATGCCATGACCTTTGTACATGCATCAGATATTCTGATGCAAATACTAAATGCTATTCTGCAATGATTTCATGACATATTACTTTTTACAAAATCATAGCTTGTTATGGGTAGAGTTCTATCTCAAAATGTACTGTTGAGTATTAGTTCATACCTAATGCTTAATTTTTGATACATTTCAAAGTAACCCTTCCTAGACACCTTTTCTCCCATTGCTGTCTTTTCTTAGAACTGGCAACCTAATTAACTTCAAATGAGTCAATACTCTTGAAATTCTATAATGGGTGATTCCAAAGGAACTTTGATGGGAAATTAAAATTTAAGTACATGAGGAAGACCAAAGAAAAATATCAAAAGACATAAAGGAAGCAGATCCCAAAAGACACAGCTATCAATAGAATATTTCCCTCTGTGAATATTTCACTCCCACAAAACAGGAAAAAAATGCCCAGTCCAATATAGCTAATACAAAATTATGATAGACAAATAACAAAATTATATCCAAAAGTGACTCTCATTTTTTGTTTTCCAATTGTCCATCAGTAATTTACATAGCAAAACCAAGAGATTTTGGGGGAGAGGCCGTTGGAAAATGGCCACCATTTCTCATATCTGGTTTTTTTCCCTAGAAAATAATTCCAGAAACATTCTGACAACTAGGGCTATGCAGATCTTAAAAAGTATTCTTATACCTCAGATTTAAATGAAGCACATCTTTGAAATGAGGCCAGAAAGTAGAACCACACTTTTAATCAGAGAGAAGCACCCATGTGACATAAAGTGGGAAATTTGAAGTAGAAGGACACACTTAAAGTCCAGTTTAAGGCCAAGTGTCCCTTCTATAAAGGGAGCCTTGTGTGTCAATGCAAGATAACTTGACTTTATTACATGAAGCACCTTGTCAAGATCAATTATATACAATCCATAAAATAGCAGCATTCCTTGTATTTTGGAGCCACCATTGCTCATTTGGCTGCATACAACTCAGCACAGTCTTCTCCCTACCTCTAATCATTTGGGATACTTCTACTAACCGCACTACTGATAAATAACTCTCTACCCCCAATTATGAAAACATACCCAAATTATAAAACTTGATATCTCAGTAAATACAAATGGAATGTTAAGTATAGGCTAATATCTATTACAAGGAACACAGATGAAGATGGACAGAGTATTGGAAGTAAATGTATTGTTCTGGCCACAACAGGTATTGCTTAAGAAACCTCTACAACAGGGGTGTCAAACTTGCAGCATGCAGGCCAGATGTGTCATGTGCTGGCCACACCCATTCCCAGTTTAGCTAAGGGGGAAAAGTTGGGATATGTCACATGACACCGCCGTGATGACGTGAGTTTGACACCCCTGCTCTAGAAAATGCCTTCAAAAATCTCTTTATACAACATAGTTACCATTTGGAGATTATGATAATTTTTTGTTCTGTGAACTGTGTGATGATCAATCAATTGATCATTGCTCCACCAAGGAGCCTTGGTGGAGCAGCGGACTAAAGCGCTGTTAAGTAGCACTTAGCTGTCAGCTGCCTGCAATTACTGTGAGTTCAAATCTCACCAGGCTCAAGGTTGACTCAGCCTTCCATCCTTCCGAGGTAGATAAAATGAGGACCTGGATTGTGGGGGCAGTAAGCTGACTGTATAAAAAAGAACACCGCTTAGGGAGGTGTTGAAAGCCCTACTAAGCAAGTATATACAAAAGTATGAAGGCTATTGCTTAATGCATTGTAAGCCGCCCTGAGTCTCCGGAGAAGGGTGGCATATAAATCGAACAAACAAACAAACAAACAAACAAATAAATAAATTGATAGAAGAGAATATTCATAACACATGGTTGAACTGTGAGGTCATTGGTGCTCTCTGAGCTTGGTGGTTTTCTTGCAGATGTTTCATTACATTAGGTAACATCATCAGTGCATCAATACATTGATGATAATAGTTAACACTGATGATTTTACTTAGTTTGGTATCGAAACATCTGCGGGAAAACCACCAACTTCGGAGAGCACCAAGGACCAGAACAAACAATTTCTCTGATTTTTAGCAGTATTTACCAAGAAGGATCAAAATCAGGGAGATTGGTTTACAAAACCCTATTTAACTAGGGAGCTCAATTGGACAACTATGAGTCAATCACTATCAACACAATTTATTTCATGAAATCCTGAAAATAAATTGCGGGGAGACCTGAGTACAATTCCTTCAGCTCTCCCCCCCAGACACACCACACACACAAACCAGAATGCAAATTTAATGCAGTAGTAACAAATAATAATAAAAAGACTTTCTTCCAGTCATTTATACAAGTTTCATAATTTATGCACAGTAATTTATTTCTGTGAAAATTACAGGTCCTTTAGAGTTCATATAATTAATTCCCAGAGGCTAAAGCATCTAGTCTTTTACCTGAACTTATGCTCCAATATCTTTAAAATACAAATGGTTTTCATCTCAGCCTTCAGCTCTTGATTTTTAATGGTGCCCATTTTTTTTTCATCAGCTGATTTGAGGGGTGAGGGGAATGCTGTGAAATCTTTTTTATTTATGTTTTGGGTTCCCTTTTTTTTTTTTTTTTTTGCTGGGAACTCACAATCACCTGCCTGTTAAACTAATGAGTGAATCACAATGGGAATGCTTGAAGTTGTTGCAAATAATAACCACACATCTCAAGTGAATATGAAACCAAACGAGATATTCTGCAGGTTTATTAGAGAATATAAGCTAATTTGCCAGCTGGAGTAAATCAGCATGCCTTCTAGAAAGCAATTAGAGGTTGACTAACACCAGCTGAGAATACAGCCTAGGAAGTGTGTTTAAATTTAGGAAACAAATATGGTAGGAAAGGGTAGCAGGAAGAATATTAAGGGGTAGTTCAGATACATAAATCATGTTAAAAGATATTATATGGCAATGTTCCTGGAAACCTAAATATACTCCATAAGGTTTGAGCAAATCATTTCAAGAAAATGATTGATATATCCAAGGCCATAATGCTGGTTTCCCGGTGCATTAAGTTGGGTACCATTAAGACTCTTCATTTACTGCAAGGCTGTCAAACTCCCGGCCCATGAGCCGGATGCATCACGTGCTGGCCACGCCCATGCCCGGTTTAGCAAAGGGGGAAAAAATCCTGATACGTCACGTGACACCGCCTTGATGATGTGAGTTTGTCACCCGTGCTTTACAGCCTGCCAAATTCCAAAGCTCTGCTTCACCTTTTTAAATGAACAAAAATATTGGGAAGCGGCACACAGGTAGACTTATGACCACAACTGGGATCAGAATTTCCATTACTAAGCAAGGCAGTTGTTACGTGAGTTGTGCCTTTTCTGCCATGGTTGTTAAATGAATCGTTGCAGTTATTTAGTGAATTATGCAGTCATTAACCAAATCTGGCTTCCCCCATTGACTCTGCTCATCAGAAGGGGGGGGGGGTTGCAAATGGTGATCACATGACCCTGGGATGTTGCAACTGGTTTAAATATATGCTGGCTGCCAAGCACCTAAAATTTGATCATGTAACTGTGGGGAATGCTGTGATGGCTATAAGTGCAAGGCCTGGTTGCGCTTTTTTTGGTGCCACTGTAACTTCGAACAGTCGCTAAATGAATGGTTGTAAGTTGAGGACTACCTGAATTTTAAACAGAGAGTAAGCTTCCCACTTTAACTTTATTATCAAGAAAACAAATCAGTTGGATCAGGGGTGAAATTTACTTACCTTTGCTACTGGTTCGCAAATATGAGTGCGCGCGCCTCTTCCACGCATGCGCAGAACCGGCTCTACCGGTTCGCCCAAGCTGGATACAACCGGCTGAATTTCACCACTGAGCTGGATGCAGTCTGGTGCCTTGTTTAAAAGCATAGCCATTTGCTACCACTCTCTCTCAAGCAAGCTAGAAATTTAGTTGGGCTTCACCTAGGAATTGAAGAATATAGTGAGGAGTATCCATCCAGTTTTCCCTCCAGGGGATGGGTGTTTCATGAAGGTTCATCCAGAAATAGGCAACTTAAAGTCTCTTTCCCCCACTTCCCACGTTCTTTGCTGTTGATAGACGTTGAAGTCCAAACTATCTGGAAGATATCAAGGTTGCCTATGCCGGTTTCACATCTGCTGCAGTAGTTATTTTATCCAGAGTTCTTACAATGTGCTCTTAATATTCTAGATGTACTCCACAGCCTCTCCAAGATAGCTTTGAGTCCAGTTAAACTAAATAGACATATGTTACTACCTTGGGCAGTTGGCACTCAGAGTGGGACACAACTTCTTTCATCAACAAAATGATGCATTACCTTTTTTGCATAAGAATTAATGGAAGCTGTTCACTTGTATTAGAGAAAGTGAAGGATGTGTAGGCCAGGTTAGCATGTAAATGAGATTTAAATCAGCCCTCTATTCCTAACAGACTTAACTTCAAGCAGGTAACACTGCTTCTTTCTTGCAATTTTTATTTTTAGCTACACAGTTTGGTGATAGCAAGTGACATTTTCCCAAGTATGTTCTGTACACCATAGAACAGTGACACTAAATCTGAGACTAACTTATTTTAATTTTCCAGGGCCAGATGAATTATGCAATCAAGTACTAAAGGAATCTGTTCAAACATAAAGAAATCTTGATGAATTGAAAGAAAAATTTTATTTTCTATCTTCAAAAAGAGAGGAAAGGAAAATCTGGAGGCCACAATCATGAATACCTGGGAATCATCAAGAGATTGATTTATAACTACTTTGAAAACCAAGGATTAATTATAAAAAGTCAAATGTTTTTGTCAAAAACACAGCTTGCCAGACTAATTTTATATTATTTTTTAATCAAACAACTTCTTTAATTAAGTACTTTCCACATGCTAGTAAGATAATGCCTAAGATCATTCAGTATAGATTAGAACCTTGCATTGAAAGGGAAATGCCAGATGTTCAATCTTGTTTTAGAAACAGCTGAGAAACAGGAAACATTATTTCTGATACACATTTTATCATTAGAAAGTGAAAGAATAACAAAAATAAGTTAACCTGCGATCCATTGATTATAGAAATAACAAAAACAATAGAAACATTCCATTTTGTTGACCATGTCAAAGTGAGATGTCCTTATAAAAATAGGAACCCCAGAATGTCTATAGAGATTCTCAGTCCTCCAGGTCATAGTTGTGCCAAAAGATTTTTTTTTTTTTGCCAAAAGGCAACTGGACTTTGTTTTTCCTTGAAGATATTAAGCTTCTCATCCAGATCTGAAGAAGTTTCTTGGATGAGAAGCAAAATGTCTTCAAGGAAAAACAAAGTCCAGTTGCCTTTTGAAAAAAGCACCTTTAAGAATCCCAGAATATTTCACTGTCCTCATGTAAAATCATACACAGGACAGGAAGCCAGAGTCCAGATGATCATTTTATTTTATTTTTACAGTGTTTACTGTGCCAACAGTTTGTTAATTTGCCTCTGCACTTACTTTTGCAATACTATATTTTTTATTATAAACTTTTCCTCCAGGTTAGAAAAACATAAACCAGAGAAAGACACCAAAATCTATTATAAAGTCAAAACCTATCAATAAATGTAGTTACCTAATAATATAGAGCAAGACACATTGGACATTTTATTATTCAGCATGTCTTTTTGCTAAAGGCAAAAGCCATTTAAGCAATTTAAGAGACACACTGTCTTTCGTAGCCAGCAAACATTCAATAACATATCAACCTTTAGCATAAACTCATATTCTAATATATCGTGAAAAGAGTCCATATCTCTCTAAAGAGCAAAATAACAGGAAAATAATGACTCTGTCTAAGAGGCATCACTATCGTTTTGCAGTTCACATAAGAAGCTTTCATAAAGGTGATTAGAAAATTGGTGGGAGGAAATTCTTAATGTTCAAAGTAAATATTTTCTCCATTTTTTGATACACTGATATTCACAAGATAACTCTAATTTCAAAAGGCTATCCAGTTTCTGTGCTCTTGGATGCATGATGACAGACTTTTCCTGGCTGAAACTAGAACTAAGGGCCTCTCTGGCAGTGATTCAGGGACACCATTTTCTGTTAAGTTATGATTATTGCACAAACTAGAAAAGCTGTTAAAGAAGCAATCCAACAACTGTAAGCCGCAACCTATATTTATAGCAAAAGCAAGGCTCAAATCTTGGATATTTTTCCTCCTGCCATCATGATATAAAGGGCTGGGAATCTCTTTCTTGCCTTGCTGTTGTGATGGACCAAGTGTATTCAGACCTATAAAATAGCAATAGCAATAAGACTTATATACCACCTCATAGTACTGTTCTGACCTAGGCTTCCCAAGAGCATGAAGCAGACTTCTTGTCCTGATAAAAACCCCTTTTTATTAAGTTACTGTGAATTCCTCTCATTCACACCCAGCAAAGTCTTTCAAGGGAGAATTTACAGTCACAGACCTTATCTAGCTTGGAGATCTGCCAGGCCGATATCTTCAAAACTTGGCAAGAAGTCTCTGAGAGTCACAAACCAATTAAGCGAACTAATTGCCTCCTGCAAACTCCACTCCCCTTTCACTCCTCTTTTATTCCCTCTGGGAGGGGCCATTCATCATCCACCTGTGGCCTTACTCCCAAGTTGACCCTTGTTCTTTAGCTGTTCCCTTTGGCTGGAAACTCTGGGCATGTACACACTGAGAACAGGCTCCAGCTGTTCATCTGCCTCACTTATGTCTGACTCCGAAGGTAGCTGATAACTGGCATATGACCCTGGGCCCCCTCTCTGCCTCCCGACACAGAGTCATCATCAGAGCCTTCCCCAGACTCCAGGACTGGCCCACGTTCCTCCCCAACCTCCTCACTGTCCGAATCTGCTGCTGGCTCTGCTGGCCACTGGTGGGCCACAACAAGTGGTTTATAGCACACTCTGAACTGTTACATCATCAGCATATTGCCCCCAACAATCTGGGTGGATGGATGGAAAGATGAATGAACCTTGAGGATTGTTAGAATCGAATTCCAGGCGGCGGGCAGTTTTACCTGCTACACTGCATTCTAACCACTGCGCCACTGAGGTCCATGATACAATGCATATTTTAAAAAAAGGTGGGGCTTCAATCAATAGTTGTGCCTGCCATCTTGACTTTTCAGAACACCGATACCCATCAGGAGGCCTCTAGTGTAGTCTTAAACTGTTTGCTTCTGCTTTTGCCAAATGAATAGAATAGAATAGAATAGAATAGAATAGAATAGAATAGAATAGA
>WNWU01000006.1:1591758-1619110 GCA_012654045.1 Ptyas mucosa
GAATAGAATAGAATAGAATAGAATAGAATAGAATAGAATAGAATAGAATAGAATAGAATAGAATAGAATAGAATAGAATAGAATAGAATAGAATAGATTTTTATTGGCCAAGTGTGATTGGACACACAAGGAATTTGTCTTGGTACATATGCATACGTACATAAAAGAAAAGATACGTTTGTCAAGAATCATAAGATAAAACACTTAATGATAGTCATAGGGTACAAATAAGCAATCAAATCATATTAGGAAATAGTCAATATAAATTGTAAGGATACCAGCAACAAAGTTACAGTCATACAGTCATAAGTGGGAGGAGATGGGTGATAGGAACAATGACAAGATTAATAGTAGTGCAGACTTAATAAATAGTTTGATAGTATTGGGGGAATTGCTTGTTTAGCAGAGTGATGGTGTTCGGGGGAAAACTGTTCTTTTGTCTAGTTATTCTGATGTGCAGTATTCTATAGCGTCGTTTTGAGGGTAAGAGTTGAAACAATTTATGTCCAGGGTGTGAGGGGTATGTAAATATTTTCACAGCCCTCTTTTTGACTCGTGCAGTATACAGGTCCTCAATGGAAGGCAGGTTGGTAGCAATTGTTTTTTCTGCAGTTCTAATTAGGCCCCAAGCATGAGGAGCTGACCACATTCACAATCCCCCCATAGTGTACCACGTACAAAATAGAAGCACTGATCATTTTTATAAATCTGCTACTGGAAGAAACCGATGTGGTGACTACAGATTATACCTGCATTTCCACTCTGCCTGCAATGAATCAAGTGACCATAAATGAGCTTTCCACATTTTATTCTCATTACAACACAATCAGATGGGATGACTAAGGGAACATAGCTTGACTAAGACCATAAACTTTACAAATATGAATTCCTTGGTTCAAACTTCACATGATCATTATCTGCATTATTTTAGGTTTACTAGATATATCAGTTGGGATCCATAACTTTTTTCATACTGAAGATTGCATTAGATCTAAAACCCATTGGGCAATGTACTCCCCAAAATGGTTTGGAACAGGATAAACTTATCATTTAATTTATACTTTAATACAGATAATATTAAATCAAATACAATGAACATGAGAACATCCTATCATCCATCCATCCATCTATCTATCTATCTACCTACCTACCTACTTACCTACTTACTTACCTACCTACCTATCCAGAGGTGGGATTCAGCCGGTTCTGTTCAATTCGGGCGAACTGGTAGTGGTGACTGCGGAAGGCTCCGCCCACCTGCCCAGACGTAATGCATAAGCAAAGAGCATGCACGAAAGGCCTTGCGCATGTGCAGAGGTGTGCTCATATTAGCGAACCAGTATGGAAGGTAAGTGAATCCCACCTCTGTATCTATCTATTCATATTAAACATTCCAACCGAACAGCAAAGTGGTGGAGCTTTAAAGCTACATCAGAACAAGCCTGGGCTTCAGATATTAAACCTTGCTCTAAGTCATCCATAGTAGAAACGATACACTCCAGATGCGCATTTATCATTCTATTATCCCTTTAATACATTTCCCTAAAATGCAAACTAGGTCTAGTTCTCATAAAAGCACCTACTCTTCCTAAACATTTTCTGGAACAGGAAGTTTGAACAGAAATGCCTTTGCATGTACAACTCTGTGTGGGTCACCATTCCTGATAATGCAGGATCGTGGCTCAGGTAGAAGCCAATATATTTGCAACTGTGGATGTCCAAAATGACCTTTTACCAAGGTTATTGAATAACTTTAGTGGAGGGCACTTTTTTCTTTTTTTTATCTAGAATCCTTACACAGTGAATTTTCTGGATTGTCAAATGCCGGAAGAAATCTAAAGACAAAGTTAAAATATAGAAACGCTCCCTTATTCCCAGATATCAGGCCAATTTAACAGCAACCAAGGGAGGACTATGATGTGAATGCACATATGTATCAAGGATCTTGCTTTATATCTGCATCTTCTGCACGTGAGATCTTTATCCGCCAAATTAACTGTTAACATGATGTTGTTAAAGAGATAGCATCTTCTTCCCTATAGTGTTTTACCTGAACAAGACAGATGGACTTGGATTCCTGCCAAAAGCTATTCAATGCAAGCGCATGATTTCCTGAAGCATGTTCTTGCATTGAATAGCCTTTTTATGTTACCTAGTGATTCCTTCCCCCCGCCTCCTTTTCTTCCTGTTTCTGGGCAGGTCAAACCAACTCGACTATTACATTTAAAAGAAAGTTGATACGGTAAGTGTTACATTTTAATTCCTAATTAATTCATTTTGATAAGTTGGAAGAAGTAGGTCTATTATCAGCTTCTTGTCCTCCGTGGAGAGTTTTAAATATCAAGCTTTTGGATCATTGCCACTTCACAAATTAAAATTTAGATTGTTCCCATCTTTTCCTTGCTTAATCACTCCATTGATTGTGTTTCTTTTTCTTAGGCTGATTAAACCCAAGTATTCCCCTGCCCCCATTTCCAACCCCAGTACATGGACCACTGCAAGTTGATGTTTCTCCTGCTGTTTCTATAACACTGACTTATTTCCCTAATGGTTCTGTTATTCACAGTCATTTATTTCTAAAGTGATGGTCAGCCCTGGAATTCAAGAAAGACAAAGTTACTGTTTTTTTTCAAGTTTTATTTTCCTAAGAGGAAATCTTTCTTAACCATGCAGTTGCCACAACATGCAGAGAAAAATACTGAAAGCTATGCATCCATTCATTGAAAACAAATAAAAATTTAAGCCGTGACATAGACTGCATTCCTATATTTTATTTTTAATCCATTTGAATTTCAGTTTGTTTCCATTCTCTTGAAAAGCATGATCAAATTTGGTCATATTGAGAAGCATATTCAATTTCTTGCCAACTAGTGTATGTTGAGTTGGAACTGAGAGCTTCATGCTCATTTTTCTCCAATGATCTTAAATCTATTGTGGATTCTAACAAGTCCAGTTTGGATTTGCTGGAGCTGAGTTGAATGTGGATTCCTTTTGGTCAACTGTTCAGAGCTTATGTGAAAGACCCCATTAGAGTTAGGATGAGAATCAGAGAATCAGCTGAGAAAGGTGAATGGCTAGCTTATACTATTTGGTGTAGTTGTTAAGGCACTGGGCTAGGAACTGGGAGGTGATGTACCAAAAGGTGCTTTTTCAAGAGGCAACTGGACTTTCTGCTTTTTTCTTTGAAGACATTTCACTTCTCATCCAAGAAACTTCTTCAGCTCTGACTGGATGGTGGGGAATCACAGCTGAAGAAGTTTCTTGGATGAGAAGTGAAACGTCTTCAAAGAAAAAAAATCAGAAAGTCCAATTGCCTCTTGGAAAAGCACCTTTGGGACAACCATGACCTGGATGACTGAAAATCTCCATAAACTGGAAGGTGATGAGTTCTAGTCCTGCCTTAGGCACAAAGGCAGCTGATAACTTTGGGTGAGTCACTCTCTCAGCCCTAGGCTCAAAGCAACAGCAACCATAAATGAGTGGGACCTCAAAGTTCTGACTGTTGCAGCACCACCATGATCACATGATTGCAATCTGTGACCTTCCCTGTCAACTTTCTGCCAGAAAACTCAGTGGGAAAGCTGAATGGAAGTCAGAAGTTGCAATCACATGAAGTTCTTGCTGAGTGACCTACAGTGATTTGCTTAACAGTGTGGTAACTGGAGACTACTGGAGCTGCCATTGCTAACTGGCATAGTCACATGACATCAAACCTTATGATCACATCAGTTTACCAATGGAAATTCTGATCCCAATATATTTTGTTAAGCATGGACAACTCTGTAGTTAAAACCAATGAAGAGCGTTGCTTCCATCATTTAGGAGAAAGGAATCTACAGAGTTAATACCGACTGTCATCCGTTTCAAGAAAAGTCATCGAAGTTACTATACTGCTGAAATCCAATGGAAAAACCATATTTAATGAAAAACAAAATTCCAATTTCTTGCCCATCTTTGCAATTCTCATTTTCTACGACAGAAATGTGTCCACTTTGCTTTTATTTTATAGGATGCTATTGAGGTGGACAACAAGGAAGCAGAAAGCTCTGATGTTTTTTGTGTCTTGCCTGCAGGGTGCCACTAAGCAAACAACAAAGACACTTTTCTTAAAATGGCATGCCAACAACAAACATCAACCTTTCAAAGCTTTTTAAAAGCTGCTTTTATGCTACACGTGTGAATAATCTAAAGCATTGCTCAAAAGCCGTATTATGTTGATGTTTTTAGCAGGGATGGGGGAAGGAGAGGCAAGGAAAAAGTATTGAAGGCAGCAGAATGTATGAAGTGCTGATTTAATGGAGGAGATATTCCTTTTGCTTGTCTCCAGATTGGAGTTATATTTGGAAAGAAAATGATTTATTATATGAAAGAAAAGTGATTAGATTAGGGCCAAACCAACAATTGTCTGCCTAGGACAATGGCTTTATTTCAGTAGAAGATGGGAAAGATGTTATTTAAAGCTTTTATGAGAAATGTTGACATGACAGAATTTTGAAGATTCAGTATTCTTGCTTAGGAGAAAACTCTATCACACTTTAAAGCAATCTGTAGAATATTGAAGACACTTAAAGTAATTTTGGTAGGACTTACTAAAGTTGAACACATATGAAACGCAAAAATACCGTGTTCCTAGCTCTGTAAATGTATTTATCTGTTTTTTTAAAAGGAGAAAGGAATGGAAAGAAATACCTCAGACAAAATAAGTGGAATAAGTGCAAAGGTCCCACTCATTTCAAAAACAGGCAACTACGTCATACTTCAGGGAGGAATAATGTTCCGTAGAGAAGGGGCCACCACTGAGAAGGTCCTTTTTTGTAGCCTAAGAGAGATACATCCCTAATAGATAGGACCCACAATATATCTTGACTTCCTCTCCTGGTGGATTGAGCAGGACAAAAGAACAGATTGAAGTCCTGACTTGTCTCACTAACTTTGTACCTCTCATTCTTTTTCAACTCAGGTCAAATTGTTGGGGGGGGGGGACGGGGGACAAAGGAAGGAAGATCTCAAATGCATCCACTTGAGCTGTCTAGGGAAAAGGTAAAAAATATCACAGAGTAACGTATAATATCAAAATTGGATTTAATTAACAGACTTAAAAATAAAATTAATGAGGCAGAGATGCTGGCAAGTGCTAATGAAGCTTTCAGTGTATGAAAAAAAAATGTAAGGGGTTAGGGTTACACCTGAATTAATAAATAAATTGTGTATCAAGATTTCCCTTTAAGTCTACAGTCAAAGGGAGAAAACCGATCCTCCCTCTCTACACACCCCTTACATGCTAGTAATATGACTAGGAATCTGCTGATATTAAGAGTTGAGTGGAAAAGGAGAATTGTGTAGCCAGTGTAATCTGTGTCCCCATTTAGGAAATCAGCCTAGCTGCATATTTAAAACTATTTGCCATATACAGTAATTATACGTAATTATAATATACATATGCAGTAATTCTCAATGAACTCAATGGAACTTACTTCTGAGTAAGCATGAACTGATAACATCCTAATAACTCATTTTAATAGTTAAGGGAAGTTTAATAGAGTGGGCTTTGGCTCTTTCTGAATTAATGGTATTCCTTTTAATCTGTTTAAAGATCTAGCACTTTTGCAAACTCTATAAAGTTACATTCGTTTTAATTAATATGCCATTAAATTAATGCTGGCTGCAATGAGTTCTCAGTCAGGAAAAAAAGATGATTCTATCTTTGTCGGAACACAAAATGAGCAGGTTACCAAATCATGTGTTCCTAATTTATACAAATAACAGCAAGATAGGCCTAATTGTTGACAACTCCAATTATTTTAATTGCTGTTTAAAAAGCTATTTCCTTTGATATTCAATTGTAGGGTAAATAGAATTCCTGGACTTAGAAAATAATTGCCTTCCCACTCTTCTCCATTTCTCTGGTCCTTGAATATGAAATAATAAACCTGTGCATCATTTTAATAACCAACAGTGCCTTTTCAGTTATGGAAATGGAAGAAGTAAACCGTTTGGATTTATTTTATTTTCTGGTTTATTTATTTTATTTTCTGGTTTATTTTCTGATTTAAGACACATGGCTAGTATAAAATCTAGTACATATACTGCTAGGTAATACTTTATTCAATACCCCAATACACTTTCTCTTTAGGGTTGGGTATAGGACTATCATACAGGTAGATATATTATGTACAATTTTTTTCTTCTTTTGATTCCTCTCTATTTATTAAAATACTTTCTTCTTGTCTCAATACATGAGGAGGTTCCCTGTGTTTTCTGCCTGACATTTCTTTTCACTTTGTCCATAATTTCTGAAGATTGTTCTATTGTCACATTTCATAAAATGCCTCCTTACTGGCAGGTTTTCTAAACAATGAAGGGTTTGATATCTTTTCTTTACAGAAGGAAATAGTAACTGATTAGATCAAGGGTAACTCCAAGCAACAATAAACCTAAGATTATTCAAAGGCTAACCTAACAACTGTTTAAACTGCGCCATATTTTTACTAGGAATATTTTCAGGGAACTACGATAAAAAACCACAATATCTAATTTTACATATTACAACAGCCGCGAGAATAATGTATGCACAACATTGGAAAAATAACAATATACCATCAGAAGAAAATGTAATAAAAGAAATTCTAGAATGCACAGAGATGGATAGACTCACAAAAGTAATAAAAGAGAAAGAAGAAACAGTATTATATAGTATGGAATGAATGGTATAAATGGTTAGAGGAAATGGAATTCTGAACTTTTATCCACCCAGTACTTAGTTATATGAACCCCTGCTCCATTAGATATGACAGACAAGGAATGCTGCAGGTACCATCAGCTAAAGGTAAAGGTTCCCCTCGCACATATGCACTAGTCACTGAGCCACCGCATCCCACCATCAGCTAGGGACCTGCAATTTGTGGGACCTAGCAGACATGCCTTGTCTGCTGTTAAACACATCTTATAGAACATCCCCCACACACAAAATATTTGATTAACTCTATCCTTTTTGACCTTCCAGAATGTTATGTTATATCATCAGGTCTGAAGCTCGCAGAGAACTGGAGATGTGATATGGTGTCTCCATTGCTGAGCTGGTTATTCTTATCTTCTCTTTGCCTAGGGCAGGCATGTCAAGCTTGCATTGTCACCAGAGGTGGTATTCAGCCGGTTTGGACTGGTTCAGGTGAACCGGTAACAGCAATTTTAACTAGTTGGCCAAACAGGTAAATACCCCTCTGGCTGGCCTCTCCCTCACCCGCCTGCCTTCTTGACGCTTGCCCCGCCCACTCCCACCCTATATATGTTGCCTTCGCCACGTGGCCTAGCTAATCGCCTTTCCAGTCATCTCCGCACCTCATCCACTCTGCTCAGCTCACCAAAGGTAAGCATGCCACCGGCTCACCCTTCACCTTGGGTTCGGGCCAGGGCCCAGGGACATACCATTCCCTGAGGCTCTGGAGCCTCTGCCCACTCACCACCCGCCATCCATCTTGGCCAGGTCGGGGAACACACCATTCCCTGGCTCCGGCCTTCCCAGGGCCTCCTCCTGCATGCCACCCACTCTCCCTTCACCACACATTTCCCCTCCTTCAGAAGCCCCAGCCCTTACTCAATCCACCCCCCCCCGTCCTCCCCCATGACCACCTCTTTCTTTGTCCCATGACCTTACCTTCCTCCCACGGCTGCCTGCCAGGGAAGGAAAGCCAGGGCTGAGCATCACCTCTAGGCTCCCACCAGACCACATTTGTTCGCCCCCCCTTGTCGTGAGATGCCTGCAGCTGCCTCCTCTTTTTTCAGTGCGAGAAGCCTCCCAGCTGCCATCTCTTTGCCAGCTGGAACTGAGCTGGCAGTGGCGGCTGGCTGCAGGCTTCTTGCGCCAAAAACTACTGGCCTCCACTTCTTGAATACACTGAAAAAGAGCTTCAGTCAGTCCCATCACCACCATTGCTGCCCTGTTCTTCGCGCTGGCTGCGCATATGTACCCCATTGCCTGCTGTACCAGCAAGTCCCTCCACTCCAGTGCAGCAGGCAGTGGGGTACACATGCACAGCCAGCACGAAGAACAGGGTGGTGACGACAGTGACAGGACTGACTGAAGCTCTTTTTCAGTGCATTTGAGAAGCTGAATCCAGTAGTTTTCAGTGCAAGAAGCCTGCAGCCAGCCACCACTGCCAGTATCAATCAGTTTATTGATATCACCGTACCAGGAGACGCCAGAGTCGAAGAAAAAGAACTGGAAAAAAAATCACAAAATATAATGACCTGCCATTGAAACTACATAGCTTTGGATGAAACATGTAACAGTGATACCCATTGTCATTGGGGCACTTGGTACCATGTCCAAGAATTTTACAAAACACATCAAGAAATTGCAGCTTCCTGCAATATAACTAGTGGAACTGCAAAAAACTGAGCTATTCGGAACATCATATATTTTAAGAAGATACTTGGTTGATACCTAGGATACCGAGACAGTCAGGGAAATAGTGGGCTCCAATGAGCCCTGTGAAATCCCAGACTGACAGACCACTGCTGAGGGGTCTTTGGACCAGATCGTAGGGATGGAGAAGAAGGAGAGGCACCTCGGAAGACCAAGAGGAACAGGCAAGTTCCTCGAAGGTCAGAGGAAATTCTCTCTGACTTGGCAGCAGGGGCAGTGGCCATTGTGGCCATCACTAAGCTGGGGAAACTGGACCAAGTTTTGAGCAGAAGCGGTGATTTGAATGGAGTACTGATGCCAGGTGAGTGATTGCCAGCTCATAGGCAAAAAAAGAAGAAAAAGATTTTTAGATTTGTTAAAAGTGCCCCAGAGAAATAACAGTGGCTAATGGGTGTGGGGGAAAGAAAGGAAGAAGATTAAAGCGGAAATTTAAAGTGATAAAAACCAAAAAGAAAATTGACTTTTGGACAAAAATATTTGGAGAACTTTAAAAATTAGAGGACACCCCCCCCCCCCATAATTGATGTGAAGAGGATTGGAAAGAAAGTAAAAAGATTTTCTTGAATGTTGGAGAAACAACAAAGAGGAACTTAAAATTAAAGCCCTGTAATAGAAGTTTTTTTATAAAAAGCGGGGGGGGGGGGGAGACAGACTTTGCAATTTGGATTGTACCTTAAATTGATTTGGGGAAATATAAAATAAAAAAAAAGAAGAGAAAAAATTAGTAAAGATTGTTAATGTGGACTGCAAACAAAATGGATACTTTTTTAGGCTGCTGGTTGGAATTGTGGATTGTAGAGAGACACCTTCAGGAGAAATAAGATCATTACAACACTGAACTTTTACTTTGAAAAAGGAAAAAAACCTTGAACTTCGATAGTGACAACAGCTGTGGGAACTTCTAAGGAGGATTTGTTTGTCTGCAAACAGCTTGATTTTGATGATTAAAAAAGGTGGATTAAACGGAACTCAAAATTGGAATAATATTAACCAAGAAATAACAAAATGGTGCAGAAATTTATGGAAATGATGAAAATGATGCATATTTCACTGAAAATGGAAATAAGGCAAATAATTAAAATGTTGCATGGAAAACCGAAATCTGATGATACAGAAATTGTGTTAGAGTACATTCAAGCTGACAAGGAAACAAGGAAGCTGACAAGGAATGAGAAGCAAGAAAGGGGGACCGAAAATAAAGAGAAAGACAAAGACAAAGAGATTGACTATGAAAAATCAAATGATTATATATAGTAATAATAAAAAGGAGAAGAAAATTAAGAGTAAAGGGAAAAATTTTGCAATAGAGGTGAACATTAAAGATTACATTGGGATTAACAATGGAAAAAATAGAGAGAGTGGAAAGAGACAAAGAGAGAAAAAAGGGTGGAATCGAAACAATATAAAAAAATTAAATGATTACCCTGGGATTAACAGTGGGAAAATAAGAAAGAGGAAATAGGGATGTAAAATAATGGGAAATACAGGAAAAACAAGAGTTCAGGATCTTAAAACACACACAAAAAAAGATGGGGGAAGAAAAAGAATAAAATAAAAAAATGGGAGAAAGGGAGAAAGAAATGAAACAGGAATATGTTGTATACATCTAGAATTAAAATATGAATTGAAGTAAGATTTATAGATACAAGGAATGTTAGAAAAGGTAATTGTTGAGATTATGATATGTGGAAGGCATTGTCTGTAATAAATGAAATTAATTAAGTAAATATAAAATAATGGAAAATTATATGGATATATGAATGAACTGAAATAAGATTTAGAAATATGAATAAATTTAATATATGAGATTATAACAGTTGGAATATTTTTAATTGTAACCAGAGAAATTGTAACAATTGGAATATTTTTAAATGCAATTTTTGAATTTAATAAAAAAAAGGTGGAAATGATATTGTACTATGAATTAATTAAACTTGCTGTGAAATTAGAAAGGATTAAGATATTGTTTGAAGAGGTATACATATCTATATTTGACAAAGTAATTGGAAATAGAGTGAAGATTTAAGGAAATGTACAAAATAATTTGGCTTATTATTTAATAAGAAAAGATTGCTATATATGAAAAAAAAGAAAACAACAGAACAGAAATGAATGATTGTAAAGTTACATAATTAACTGATTTTTATTAAGATGTTGGATTCTATTATTTGGAATAGTTGATAATGAAAAATATTTGTGATGTTGTGAGATTTTAAATTTAAGGGGTTCAACTTAGAGATGAGAAGGGAAAATTGAATTTTATTAAGACTAGAGGTTAGGATGAAGGGTAATATTGGTTTATAAAAACTAGAGAAAATAAATACTATGGCAAAAAGGGAATATATAAAATTGTGTTGGAGAGTATTAAAAATTGTTTAAATTTGTGAACCGGCCAATACTCTGTTCAGAAAAAATACATTGGATGTTTGTTTGTGTGTTTGTGTAAAAAATAAAAAAACTTTTTTTTAAACAAAAACCATTAGTACCAGTCAATCGTATTTGTGACACATTTTTAAATGTTCAGTTGACTGAGTTTCATGTTTAATGAATAAAATAAATATAATAATAATAATAATAATAATAGACACAATAGGTAGACAAAAATGCCAAATCCAGTCTGAACATTTGGCTGACTGTGAGAATAATAATAATAATAATAATAATAATAATAATAACAACAACAACAACAACAACAACAACAGCAGCCAATTAAAGGGGGAAGTAAAAGATAAATAATAACAGTACAGCCATCCCTTATGGGTTGATATACATACACATTAGGGAGAGGGGAAAAACTTAGTAGGTACTGTATTTTGAAACTAATACATGGCTAATACACTCTGGCAGATGAAACATAAATATAAACTAGCCTTGCATAGTTGCATATATGTGAGAATATACAAATTCTTTCGTTGTTCTTTAAAAGACTACTGAGTTAGGCTGTGCAATAGCAAAAGTAGCAATGCTTTATCACAGCCAGTTAGCCAATGGCAATGAAAGTTACTTAGTTTATTACTTGTACTTAGACTGCATGTCAGACTGGATATGAGAATTATATATGAGAGTTTCAGGCAATTTTAGGGATAGTTACATCCAGCATAATATTGCACTGCTGTTGCATGCTTTGTGAGAATTAGGATGGTGGTGAAGGCTAGAGCTGAGCCTACAAGAGCTTAAACTCTCCTCTTCAAAAAGTGAAAAGCATAGATTTAAGCCCCACATGACACAGCTGTTTAATAAGGTTACTCTGAAATCTGGATTTGAAAAGTTAACAGTGATGCAGCATAGCACTTACTAGCAACTCCTAGGAGTCTGCATACTGCTAGCATTGCATCAATGCAATCATTTTTAAATGTCTCTATTTGTGACAATTTTGTAGAAAGGAGACAGGGCAAAAGTTGGTCCTTCCTTTATATCTTCTTGAACAAATACACTGAGTCCTATACTGGGCTATTCATGCCAGAATGACAGTTGTCTTATTGAAAGCATGTAAAAAATGGATAAGGTATAAAAAAAAAATGGTATTACTCCTTGTCCCCTAAAAACAGTATAGAAAATGGCCAAAGGACTAACATGGCGGAAAATGCTTATGATGAATGAAGCTGACATTGCTTCTTTTGCTGGAAAAATAGGCCTTATGCTACTGAACACAGAATCATGGTATAAAAACAGTGATGAATAGACAACAGGGATACAGTCGTTCAAGAAGGACAGAGATCAAGAGAAGAGAAGAGCTAGGCCGGGATATGGCACATTTGGCGTTAATAATATGGCAGGAAAAATAATGCTGTAAGAATGGTTTCTGTGTCCTATGGGAGGGACAAGAAATATTGTGAAGGAAGGGATAGCAAACACCTTGTTCTGGTTGACTACCATATATAAGTAATTATTTCAAGGGTCCTCAATATGTTATTTATCTTATAACACACACATACATATATATCACATGACAGCTGACCCCAGACCTGGGAAATCAGTAATTTCAATTTCAGTTTGTCAGATTTGGAAAGTTTAATTTTCCACAAGAGCAGAGATGGTGAACTTATAGACCTCCGGAGGCAGCTGATCTCCACTTCCCAGTTGCCCTAGCCAGCGTACCCTATGGTGAATGCTTTATTTATTTGTCTATTCAATTCATAACCTGCCTTTTCTATATAATGGCAGTGAATCTTGGGTGTTTGCAGTTCAGCAATATCCAGAGAACTAATAATTCATTACTCCTGCCTTAGAAGAAATAGCTAAACTTGCCTAAGACATTTGGGGAATGTTTTTTTGCATAGTATTATTTTTCTCTCTTTTGCTCTTTACATTTTATTGTAAGGGTCGTATAGGATAACGTGTTAGGAAAAGCTAACTAGTTGTATGCTTATATTATTTTTTAAAAAATAATGCACAATGGCAACTCTCCATTTTTATATTTTCTTGTTGAAAGGATTTATTTTTGGAGTTTCCTAGTTTTCATTTGTCTTTGGTGACAATATCGCATAGTTGACTCTGAATATACAGCAACAGCTGGTCCTTGTCTGGGCTTAGAAGCTAACAGACGGGAGCCTGTTAGCACTTGGATTGGAAAGCTAGACTGTAGGCTATAAAATATTTTTTTAAAAAAAATGTCTGGAAGAAGAGGGCAGTGAACCAGTTTTGTATCTTTACAAAGAAAACAACAAGAATGTGTCTGTTCTCTGTGCAGGCTGGGGTAGGAGAATCATCAATGCATCTCCCTCAAGAAAGAACAAGAAAATACTCAAGAAGGGGTGGGGCCAGTGGTGGGTTGCTCCCAGTTCTGTCCAGTTCTATAGAACTGGTAGTAAAACCGGCGGGAGGCTCCGCCCATCTGCCACAATGTCATCATGGGTCATCTGCGCATGCATTCCCACTGCGAATCGGTAGTAAAGGTAGGTAGAACCAGTGGTGGGTTCCTCCTGGTTCCACCAAGCCAATATGATATGACATCACCGAACCAGTTCTGCCCCCCCCTGCCCCCCACCCCCATATTATTCTTACCTTTTATTTGGCCCCACCCCCAATCTATTGCTGCCTCCTGAGTCCCAGATGATGGGCTATAAGGAAAAAACTGTTTAAACTCTTGCCGTGGGGCTTCAAAGGCCCGCCCTACAGCTGATCAGTGGTAAAAGGTAGTTTGGTGGTAGACCGGTGCCTCCAAAAACAAATGAGTAGACTGGTGCCTGCAAAAATAAATGGGTAGACCTGTGCCTGCAAAAATAAATGGGCAGACCGGTACAGCTCTGCAAGCAGTTAAAAGCCTGGTAGACCAGTACCTCAGCTAAATCCTAAAGAATTGTCACATGACCATCAAGCCACGCCCACAAAATAAGCCATGCCCACAGAACCGGTAGTAAAAATATTTAGAACCCACCCCTGGGTAGAACCTACCCTTGGGTGAGGCATATTGCCCCCATAACTTGGTTTGGACCCAGATATCAATTCCCAAAATATTCTTCATTACAAGTTCAGCAACTTTATTTGAGCATTTGTTTGGCAGCACAAATCCCTCTACTGCCCAATTGACCACATCACAACATAAAAAAGAGAGGGTTTTTATGAAGGAAATTAATGGAACAATGTAAAAAAAAAACTCATGGTGATTGTATTCCTTGATATGGATGTTTTTGGAACGTGACCATTGGTTCCATGTGTTATTCATTCAGGTTCTACAAAATGAGTTAGATAATACTGTAGCTGCTATTTTTAAATCATTTATTCACATGATTTTGAAACCAGAGCAAGGGAGCAAATCTCTGGGAAGAGTGATAAGGCAATCACAAGCTTTCTTGGATTCTCTTCCAAAGAATAAGGGTGGCACACATATACACAGAGAGAGAGAGAGAGAGAGAGAGAGAGAGAGAGAGGGAGGGAGGGAGGGAGGGAGGGAGGGAGGGAGGGAGGGAGGGAGGAAGGGAGGGAGGGAAAGAGAGAAACTTACTTTTCCTGAGCTAAACAATCTGGGATAAAATAAACAAATAAAGAGACCATCTATAATTAACATTAGTCAAAGAATGCCTGACATTACATGTTGGATATTCTACTCAATGATATTTCTAATTTTTTTTCCCATTTCTGTATGCTACTACATAGACAGCATCCATGGACAACTGTATAAGCAATAGTTTTCTTTTATTGCAGTGTAGCTATGGCCCATTACTAAGAAAAAGCTATTTCTCAGTTTATGTTTATTTCTGTAGAACTATAAAATGCTTCTCGTTCTTGGATGATTATTTTGCTAAATAGTCCCTAAACACTATGGATTGTGATAAAACCATGAAAAAGATGTGCATGCATTTGTCCCTGTAGATTACAGTACTATTTTGTTGCATTGTTTGTATATCAAAAGGTATGCACATTTCAAAATATGCCATCCCCTTTTGGAATGTGTAATGTTTACTTATAATTGCATGGATTTCACATTATAAGAGTCTGGGTTCTAGTCTATCCCTCCCAACTCCCACTTCAGGATTCACCAATTATCTCTCTCAGTTCAACTTCCATCACAGTGCCTGTTTCAGTGTGGGGGATGGAAACCGGAAGAGGGAACAATTTTTATGTACCTGGTTGAAAAGTGAGACATAAATTAAAAAGTAAATAGATCTCAGATGGCAAAACCTGGTAAGAGATCTTCGTTCCTGCTCCTTACCTAATGGAAAGAGGTCTGAACTGAACTGAACCATGCATTGATCTGGGTTGAGAAAGGGACAGAGAGAACATAGATTTTTTTAAAGAAGAAGGAGAAGGAGGACAGCAACATATGAAATGTCTCTCCATCCTTATTTGTGTCATACTGATCTTCAGCGTTCTCATGGGGAAATCAGATTGCTTTATTAAAAACCAAAGTTTCTTATAGAATACATGTTTGTGGGGCAGCTAAACTACTCAAGGAAAAGCTCGCTTTCCAATGCAGCCTTGTGCAACCTAATACCTACTGAATATGCTAGACTACATTCCAAGATGCACACCTGTAGATACACAGAACATAGCTTCTGCTAACTGGACAGGTCCAGGCAATGGAAGAGCAGTGAAAACAGCAGTGCAGTTTTAATGGACAGTCCTATAGGCAAAAAAACCCAACAACATCCGTGTCTATAAATAGAAGAGAAAAGGGTAGCCAGGGTACCAATTCCAGCAGTCGATAATATGAAGGAGTAAACAAAGGAAAAGTGATTTATGAAAACAAAGACAAAAATCTGTAGAGTTGTAACAGAATTCTGATTAGATTTCTTCCGATATTTGATTTTGGATTTTTCACCAAAATGTATAGGAGGAATCAAACACAAGTCACAATTGAAGTTTATATACTGTCCTATTCCATCCTCAAACAGCCAAAACATCTGTAGAAGCATTTGGGAATTGTACCTTTTTAACTGTTCAAAGCAGGTTCTTAGACATTTCTAATATCTTTTACTCCATTTTTTAAAATCCCAGCGTGGAGATCACAATGCTAAACTATTGTATTCCCTTCTTTTCTCTGATGCTTCCTAAAGTGACAGTATGTTATCTGATGCAGACAACTGTTCTCTTTCTGTAGGAAAGATCATGCAGTGTGAAATGGCAGCATAGGAATGGGGTTTTGCAAAACACAACCCGCATTTGCCCATTTAATAAGGTTTAAGGTTTCTGTCCACAAAATTCCCCCGTTATTTTACTAAAGTTAGAAATTCATATTAATCGTCGCTTTCACTTTTGAAAATATTGAGGACAGCTATAACTATTTTTGTGGATGTTGTTACTGGGGGTTGTACTTGTGTGACCTATAGAATGCACAGGTGTATAACTTTCTTGACAACTGTAGTAAGATTAGAAATAGTCCTTGACTTACAACCATTTGTTTAGTGAATGGTTGAAATTACAACAGCATTGCACAAAGTGACTTACGACTGGCTTTCGCTCTTACAAGCACTACAGCATCCCCATAGTCACGTGATCAAAATTAGGGCACTTGGCAACTGGCATGTATTTACGATGGCTGCACTGTCATTTGTAACCTTCCCAGCTGTCTTCCGACAAGCAAAGCCAATGGCAGAAGACAGATTTATTTAAGGACCATATGATTCATTTAATCGGCAGTGATTCACTTAACAACTGTGGGTTTTAAGGTTGTAAAATGAGGTGCAATTCACTCAACAACTTGCCTTACGTAGCAAAGGAAATCAGGGGCTCAATTGCGGTTGTAAATCAAGGACTACCTATACTCTTTTGATTTCAGCCTATCATTGTATCATACTATTTTGAGTTTGTTTATATGTTTTATATGGCCATCCATCTCACAATGGTAGTATGCAGAATTAAAAGGCAAAACTACGGCACACTATCCTCGACATCCAAAGATAAACAGTAACTCCATTCATAGAGAAACAGATCAAGATCAGCAAAGCTCACCTAACCTCCTGATCCAAACACCTGAGCAAATAGTCAAATCTTCAGCATCATGTGAAAGGCTAACAGGTTCAGGAATATCTAGGTCAATGCTGTTCCATAGGGTGAGTGCTGTCACTGAGATGGCAGGACTCCAGAGTCCAACAAGAAGACATTGTTTGACGAGAGAAAGGCAGATTCTAAAATCACCCCAATGGAGTGCTAAGTGTATGCAGTAACATTTTTCAGATTTTATTTTCATGCAATTTGATGAAAGGGAATATTCTTATGGACGCTATATAGTGTACTTGAACTTATTTACTGATAAAACAATGAGGCACTTTGTGAAAAGCTAGATCTGAATTGTATTATTACCCTACACTGCCTTGGTCTGCAGGCCTTCTGCCTTCTCATAATTCAATTAAATCCAAAAGGAACACATTGACAATAAAGTTGTCCTACTAAGCTTTTGATTTTTTTCCCCCCTTCTTTTTTTTCAGTAGAGGTATTTCTGTACTGTTAAGACTGAGGCCTGCCTTTGAGAATTGTTGTAGAATTTCTTTAGCCCTGAAAAAATCCTACTTGCAATTTCTCTAGCTGTAACTTCAAAAAAAAAAAAAAGTTCAGAACCCAGCAAGCCTTGGATAGTACAGTGGTCTAAAGCACCCTGTTATTAACACCAGCTGCCTGCAATTATTGCAGGTTCGAATCTCACCAGGCTCAAGGTTGACTCAGCCTTCCATCCTTTCTAAGGTAGGTAAATTGAGGGCCCAGTTTGTGGGGGCAATAAGCTGACTTTGTATAAATATACAAAAAGTATGAAGGCTATTGCTTAGTGCATTGTAAGCTGCCCTGAGTCTCCGGAGAAGGGCGGCATATAAATCAAAAATTAAATTAAAGCGAAGATAATCTAATTTAATATGGGATAGGTATCAAATTCCATCCTTTCTAAGGTAGGTAAAATGAGGATTGTGGGGGCAATAAGCTGACTTTGTATAAATATACAAAAGTATGAAGGCTATTGCTTAATGCATTGTAAGCCGCCCTGAGTCTCTGGAGAAGGGCGGCATATAAATCAATTTTTTTAAAAAATGGTGTGAACTAGATTATTTTTGCAACAATAAAATTCCAAAGGGAAACTTGTACTTTGGGTCTTAGCAGCTACATCCTGAGCAAATTTCCATGATGATACCCCAATCCTGCTGTTACCTATTTTTATACTATATGTTGTCATGTCCCCCACCCTTTTCTCCCTGTGGATGTCCAAGGTTCTTAGAGGCAAATTATCCCTAATGTTAGCAATCCCTAATGATATTATCTTAAAGATAAATGTATAGTCCAAAAGCTCCAATTTTTCTTTTTACTCTGTTAGCTTTTGGTTCTGAATGCTGTACTTCCAAAACCTTTTGAAAAACAAATTTGGTACACAAATTATCTGTTGTTCTTCCATCACAAGATGTATGGGTATACTGTCTGGTATAGTTAAAATCCAGTCAATGTTTTTATCTTCTCTGAATTAGTTTTGTCCTTGTTGAAATCCACATGCATTGTTGGCCATCATTCCTTCCCGAAGCAATGAATTCTAGTTTCAAAAGCAGTTGTGCCTTACTGGAAAACAATGTCTTGCATGTTTGCAAAGTCATTATGAAATGCTTGTGTTTTGTAGAATGTTTTCCATCTAGGGGGCTGTAGTTAGCAGAATGGCCACCAAACCAGATGGGCTATGGAACATTTCCCCATTTTTATGTTTTGTTCACTGCATGCAAACATTTGTTCAGTGTCCTTTGAGAAACGATTGGATGAGTTTGAACCAACGCCAAAATCCATTTCACTGGAATGATGGGCAGTGGAAGGATCAAAGCTCAGTCACTGAAAGATTGAAACCTTCTTTTTTCCCCATGCAGTACTACATTTCCAAAATCGGCAAATTCAGTGGGTCATGATGTGACTTGCTCATATCTGAAGTCACGTGAACGTATGCTAAGTAGCAAAGCTGTTTCAGTAATCCTGTAGCATTCCAATAGGTTATTGTGGCGTATGACCCTTGGCAAGAAAACATATTTTATTTGTAACAATCCATTTAACATAAAAGAGAAAAATGAAATAACATAACCAAACCAATCAACATGCAAATTTACATCCATGTTCACAAATACAGACTATGCAAAGTGCTTCAAAACTATTTTGATCATTTGGGATGGGGGGAAATATAGGAGTATAGGAAAGGGGAGATATCAGTGAATCATATTTCCAATTTAAACTATGAATGAGAAAGCTTCATCTTGTGAGGCTAGCTAGAAAATCAAAATGCAACTCGCTAATGACAATGAGTAAACATGAAGAAAATTAGTGCTGTCAAAGAGCTATATGTCAGTATTAGCAATTGTGAATGAGAAATGAACCAATCTTCTTTCCTCTGGAATAGAAGATCTGGAGTCAAGTATCACAGTAGATTAAATGGCTAGAATCTATTTCCATCCCTGACATTATAAAGAGAAGGTACATAGTTCATTGGAATAGCAAATCTTTCACATATAGCAGAATCCAATGTCAGTTCTTATAGCTTGCTTAAAATAGCTATAGTACCAACAAAACTTGAACTTACTTTATTTATTTGTTTGTTTGTTTGTTTGTTTGTTTGTTTATTTATTTATTGGTTCGATATATATGCCGCCCTTTTCCGGAGACTCAGGGCAGCTTACAATGTGTTAAGCAATAGCCTTCATACTTTTGTATATACCTGCTTAGTAGGGCTTTCAGGGCCCCCTAAGCGGTGTTCTTTTTTATACAAAGTCAGCTTATTGCCCCCACAATCCGAGTCCTCATTTTACCTACCTCAAAAGGAAGGAAGGCTGAGTCAACCTTGAGCCTGGTGAGATTTGAACTTGTAGTAATTGCAGGCAGCTGGTGCTACTTTAACAGCACTTAGTCTGCTGTGCCAGCAGGCTCTTTTTAACTTTTATAGAGTTAGTACATCCCAAAGTAGGCAAACTATAGTTATTCAAGCTCTTGGCAATAGTGAAAGATACAGGAACATTTTCAGCAACATTTGAAGGATTTTACGTGGCCCACCGCAAGCGAAGATGCATTAGTAGTCTGAATCAGTACAGCACACTGAATATACTTCTCATTACAAAATGGGACAAATACATGTTTCATTATGTGAGGGACAAAAATTTAAAGCACCAACACATTCCTTCCATACTAAATTAGCTGTATTTGCCTTCCATAAAAATAGTATGTTCATTGAGTACTACTGAATGAAATATCTTGAGCTGCCAAGATATGATCGAGCTGGGATCATATTGCCAATCTACATTGGATGATGGAAGAAACAAAGTAATACCAAAAATACTTCTATATGTCCTTCATTGACTACAAAAAGCTTGCTGTTGTGTTGACCACAACATGCTTTGGAACTTCCTCAAAGAACCGGGAATATCACCCTACCACATTCAGTTTATTCAGTCATTGTATTCTGATCAGGCAGCCACTGCAAGAATGGAATATGGAGATACAAAATGGTTCAGAATTGGAAGAGGCACTCAACAAGGTTGCATTGTGTCACTTATAGTATTCAATATGTACACACATATAGTTATCAGAAATGCACATTTGGAGGAACCTACCATTGGGGTTAAAATCAGTGGTAGGAATATTAAGATCCAATATGCAGATGATACAACATTGGTTGTGGAAAGCAAGGAAGATCTGGAGTGGCTAATCCTGAGAGTCAACGATGAAAATGAAAAATTTGGACTGCATCTTAACATCAAGAAAACAAAGATAAGGACAACTGTGGAGAACAAACAGGTTAGAGTGCGGATCAACAATGAGACCATCAAAACAGTAAAGGGATTCATCTTCCTGGGTTCGAAAATTGATCAATATGGTGATTGCAGCCCTGACATTAGAAAGCATACAGCACTTGGAAGAACTGCAATGTCCAGCATGAATAACATCTACAAGAGTAAAGGTATCAGTCTTGCAATGAAATGCAGATTTGTCAATGCAGTAATTTTTCCAATTGCTACTTATGGTTGTGAAACTTGGACTCTAAAAAAGCGAGATAGGAGAAAGATGGATGCCTTAAAATTGAAGTGCCGGAGACTTCCGGTTTGGCGTCGTGGCGAGACAGTCAGGGAATTAATGGGCTTCAATGAGCCCCACAAAAACCAGAACCATCAAAGCCCCGCAAAGACCAGAACCATCCTGCAGGGATGGGGAAGAAAGAGAGCACCTCGGATGGCCAAGAGGAACAGGCAAGTTCCTCAAAGGTCAGAGGGAACTCTCTGTGACTTGGCAGTGGGGGGGGGGCAGCAGCCATGGTGGTTGCGATGAAGCTGGGACAACCAGATCATGTAACAGAGCCTGTAGTACAGTGGTTTAAAGCACCCTGTTATTAACATCTATTAACATCTGCTGCTTGCAATTACTGCAAATTCGAATCCCACCAGGCTCAAGGTTGACTCAGCCTTCCATCCTTTCTAAGGTGGGTAAAATGAGAACCCAGATTGTGGGGGCAATAAGCTGACTTTGTATAAATATACAAAAGTATGAAGGCTATTGCTTAATGCACTGTAAGCCTCCCTGAGCCTCCGGAGAAGGGCGGCATATAAATCAAATAAAAATCAAATAAAAATAAATGTATTGAGCAGGAGGAAAGTGGAACGGAACAGAGATTTTTGAAGTGGGGCGAGCGGCAGCCAACCCAGGCTTGTAATAATATCAAGGGAAACATCTTTTAACTACAAGACCCCTAGCGATAAAATAGCAGCTAAGAAGCACAGGGGCAAAGAAGATTTTGAAACGTAACTTTAAAGAGACAAAAACCAGATAGAAAATTGACTTTTGAATAAAACTAATTGGAAACGTTAAAGATTGAGACATTGTCAAAGGATTGGAAAGAGTTTAATTTTGGACTGGACTTTAAAAAAAGATTTGATACTTTTAAAACTAAAAAGAAAAAGAGAAGCCAAGTAAGATTGTTATGTAACTGAAACAAGATGGATACTTGTTAAACAATTGGAAATTGTGGGTTGCAGAGAGACACCTTCTGGAGTAAAAAGGAACATTGCTACTTGGTTTTTGTTTTGGAAATCATGAACTTTACAGATAACAACTGTGAGAATTTGTAGAGGATGATTTCTTTGTCTGCAAGTGGCTTGCCTTTGAGGGAAAAAAAAGAAAAAGAAAAGGGGAACCACAACAGAACTCTTATAATTGGGATGATATCAACTTAAAAAGAATAAAATGGTGCAGGAATTAGAGAAGGAACAAATTGATGTATTTGACTTGGAATGGAAATAAGAAAAATAATTAAAACGCTACATGGAGGACAAAATTTGAGGACATTGAAGCTGAAATGAAGTATACACAAGCAGACAAGAAAATGAAGAAACAGGACATAATGGCTGGAAATAAAGAAGATAAAGACAACATGATTAAATATGAATAAGTAATGCACAGGTGGATAGTAATAATAAAAAGGAGGTTTTAGAGACTATATTGTGAATAACAATAGTTATAAAGATAATTACACTGGGATTAACAGTGAAAGAATTGGGGAATATAGGGTAAAATAGAAAAGTCCAGGACTTTGATTTATAAAATAACTATATTGAGATTAATAATGGTTAATAGAAATATGAGAAGAATATGTTACAGATACTTAAAATTGAAATATAGATAGAAGCTATAATATATGAGAAATAGACTATATTAAAAGAAAATATATCAATGGACATAATGAATCAATTTTTGTTAAAATGTTACATGGTATTACTTGAGAATAATTGATGACTATAAAAATTGGGATATTGTTTAAATACCTATAACAATTGCAATAATTTGAATATTTTCAATAACTTTAATATTTTAATATTTCTAATATTTTTGATAATATATCTATCTAAGCAAAAAAGAAAAGAAGATTGAAATAATATAGGACTACAAATTACAAATAAGAATTACTTAAACTGGTTTTTATATAAATGGTATGGTTAAAGAGACAGAATTGTGGGAAATAATTGGAAAATTGTATTGTAGTTTTATTTGAATTAAGAACTATGTTTCAATGTTAAATTGCTATATTTTTGGGATTAGTGATAGGATCTAAATTTGGTGAAGTAATAAGGAAATAAAGATTTATTGAGCATTATACAAAGCAATAATAAATGTGAGGAAGTTTTAGAAAGGGAAATAAGATTTTGAAATATAAACATGTTTGACCTGTATTGTTAATAGTGAGGATTTAGGCTAAGAATTGTGAAGTGTATTATGAGGTATTAATTGACTTGAGATTTTAAATGGATTAATAGAAGGGTAATTGTTTTGATTAAATAAATAAGAGTAAGCTTTTTATAAGATGGTAATAGGGGAGATAGGTGATTTAAGAGTAAGTATTGTTAATAGTGAAGAATTAGAGTAAGAATTGTGTAATGTACTATGAGGTATTAACTGAATTAAGATTTAAAGGGGGTTAATAGAAAGGTAATTGTTTTGATTAAGTAAATTTGACTTAATTCTTTTAAGATGGTATTAGTTCAGATAGGTGATTTAAGATTAAGAAATAAATGTTATGGCAAAAGAGAATATACAAAATTTTGTTAAAGATAGAAAAGAATTGTATAAATTGATGACCGGATCAGGGCTCTGTTCCGAAAAGATGTAATTTGTGTGTTGGAAAAAATAAAAATAAAAAAACTTTTTGCAAAAAAAAAATTGAAATGCCGGAGATGACCATTACACATCCCATGAACTCCAAAAATCGCAAACAAAGAAGTTATAGAATGAGCCTCACCAAAAATATCACTTGAAGCCAAGATTGCCAAAGAAAGGCTATTATACTTTGGCCATATCATGCAAGCTGACTTACTTGAAAAGTCAATCAAAGATAGGAGTGATCAGCAGAAAAAGGAGAAGAGGACATTCAAGTACCTATTGGCTGGACACTATAAAGGAAGACATCAGGATGACCATGGTGGATTTGAAGGAGGCAATGTGAGACAGAGGGGCATGGTGAGTGCTAATCCATAGACTGGTGGAGGGTCGGACATGACTGAATGGCTGACGATGATGCTGAGATGTAGCATATTGTCTTAAAAGACATCAGTGGTGTCTATTGGGAGTATCAACACTACAAAGCGGAAGATATAGTCATGGTCAGAGCTTTTATATGTTGCATGCAAATCCAAAATGGGTGGAGCCTGGATTGTGACATGCATTTGATATTTTGCAGATTTTGATCCATCCCATAGATCATAACTGTTGAAAGTTATTTCTAGATTAGAGAATCTAGCTTGCAAAGAGTAGCATAAGCATGCTTAGGTAAAACAGGATTTGGGTCATATTTATAATGGCCAGAATAAGCTGCCTCTGAATTTACCATTAGCAGGAATTGCTGCATGACTACAGTGTCATGTATGCCTTCTCAATCTTATCAAAAACATCATGTTCAAGCATCAAGTGACTGGATAACCATGGCAGATGGCTGCAACCTAAAAATCCAGGGGGGAAATTGTTCTTCTAAGTGACATGAAGAGGGAATGAAATTCCAGAAAAAGTGCCTGTCATTTGAATACCTAAATATGAATTGTAATGTGATTGTGTAGTGAGCTATGAACAAGATCTTACAGATGGCAAAAATAAAAATAAAAAAGCAATATTAATCTAATCGTTTACAATGAAAAACTGAGAGAATTAGTGAAACACCCAGGAATAATGAGATATTCTGAATGTGGAATTGACTGTTATATGGCAGGATCAAGAGTAGAATTCGAGAAACAGGGAATGTGGCAGTAACAGAAGTCAAAGAAATAGGAATGGATATAGAGCAACTTCAGGGTAAGAAAGTTGGAGGTAAAAAATAGAAGAGTCATTCATCTCTCATTGGAATCATTATAAATTAGATGTAAGGAAAGAGGACCTAAAGGTTGCTTGAAAGAGAATGAAAATAATTATGCTACAGAGTACCACATAAGTATGTAAAGTTATGCTAATAGTAGTGTGAGAAAGAATGACTAGCAGAATATTGAAGTGAAAAAGCTGTGGATGAGGAAAAAAGCCTATGAGAATGATGCCTACCAAAAAAATGATCTCTCTCTCTCTCCCTCCCTCCCTCTCTCCCTCTCCCCCCTCCCCCTGTATCTGTGTGTTCTTGTATAGTATACAGAGAGAAAATCAAAATTGCAAAGGCTATCAGATCAAGGAATGGTTAAGGTTAAAAGAGAGAGGATGTTGACCAGTTTTGATAGAAATTAAAATAGCTTTGTAAATGGGTAAAAAGGGTCAAACAAGAAAATCCAGTTGTATAAAGTTAAAAATAAAAATGATGGATTGCTTTGGGATGAAACCGAAGTGAAGAAATGCTGTAAAAATAATTTTTGGAGATGTACGTGTAAATGACAGTGATATATCCAAAAGTGGACTTGAAACAAATGTTGTAAATGTTAGTACCTAAGGAAAAAATAATGAAAAATTGTCATAAATGCTGTGAAAATGTTTTTTAAAAAATGTAACGCTGCACAAGCCAATGGTGTAACTGGAGAAAAGTTAAATTATGGATGAGCTTGCTTGTGGAGTGGCTGTTCAACATCTGAACAAGATTGCATCTCGCCTGACAATTGGAAAAATGCCATTAATATCCCTCAGCACTAAAGGTAGCAAAATAAGACAATTGCAGAAGGATTGTTTTGTTATATGTCCCACAGAAGGTTTGCCAGACTGTGTCTGAAACACTATGAAAAATTTCGTCAGCTCAGTATGGCTTTTAAGCCAGGTTGGTCATGTGCAAATCGATTTCTTGCTCTTCAGCAGATCACATGATAGGCAGAAAGAAAATTAACTGCATAACTCAGGGGTCCTCAAACTTTTTAAACAGGGGGCCAATTCATGATCCCTCAGACTGTTGGGGGGCTGGACAGGCTGGGTGGGCATAGATAAGTCATGTGACTAGGTGGACATGGCCAATTTAACAGCCCATTAAACAGTGCACATAAATTAAACTTTAATTTGTTTTGATCCGGGGGGGGGGGGGTTATTTACTTTTGTTTGCATGTTGCTCTTTTGGTTGACTTTTCTTTTTTTACTAGATCATTTTTTCAGTTGTTTAGGAGTCTAGTGGTCCACTTCAGAAAACTCAGTTTTGCAGCAATTCTTCTCAGCCCCAAGGAGCTTGAGAAATCTTTCTCCCTCTCTCCCTCTCTCCCTCTCTCTCTCTCTCTCTCTCTCTCTCTCTCTCTCTCTCTCTCCCCTGGAGGTGGGGGAGGCCGTTTTGCCCATTTTTTTTGCCTCCTTGGGTGTCTGTGCACCCTGTTTTTCACCTCCCCAGCCTCCAGCAGCATTTTGCAGTCCAAAAACAGGCAAAAACGGCCCATTTTTTGGGCAAAACCAGGCCGTTTTCACCCATTTTTTGGCCTGGGGCATCTGTGCACCCTGGTTTTCACCTCCCCTGCCTCCAGAATGTCTCTGCAGACCAAAATTGTTGGCCTTACCTTTCAGTTTCAGCCGTGGGGCTAGCGAAGGTAAGTTCTGCGCTCGGCCGAAGGGTGGGCGGGGTGATATGGGCAGAGCAGCCTCACGGGCCGGATTCATGGATTCGGCAGGCTGCATGCGCCCCACAGGCAGTAGTTTGAGAACCCATGGCATAACTGTTAATTTGGAAAAAGTGTTACATCAGATTGAATAGACTTGAATTGTGGATGTTTTATGACATATGGAATTGAAAGCAGTAAGACTGGCATGGCATAAAGCTGTGAGGATAAGCGATAAATGGATCCAAGGAAAGATTCTGAGGCAAGGCGGGTCAGATACAATAACAAATGCCAACCACTTTTCTTGCTGAGAAAGTAATGGTACACAGTTCATTACATCATAAGGCTGAAAAAAGAAAAGTAGGAGTTGAGCCTGGGAACTCCCATAGGGGTTAACTTCTGGCATTTCTAATAAATGGCTTTCTTTAATACTGAAACTTCTTCACTGAAATGATCAGACCTGTACTTTTGAACCATCAGCCGCAAGTTTTCCAGTTCAAGGCTTAGTCTGGGACAAGCCTGAGAGATGCTTCTTGTGGGCTAGAGTGGAAAAGACCTGTAGCAATTATTACACAAATTGCATAATACAATGAATGTGAGTCTGGAAATTAATATTAAAAAGACGAAGATAATTTCATTTGACAGAGAATATGGAATGAATGATTTCAAGATACGTAAGAGGTAAGAAAAAAACAAGATTAGGTGGATATATGTGTCTACCTACCTTGGAGTCACATTTATTGAAGATGGGAAAATGAACAGACATATTTTAAAATAAGAAAATTGTGGTACAAACATAATGGGGGTAAGCATGTGGGATATTACATGTAGAGTGACTGATTGCTAATCTGTGCAGCCAAATGGAGTGGAGTGGAGTGGAGTGGAGTGGAGTGGAGTGGAGTGGAATGGAATGGAATGGAATGGAATGGAATGGAATGGAATGGAATAGAATAGAATAGAATAGAATAGAATAGAATAGAATAGAATAGAATAGAATAGAATAGAATAGAATAGAATAGAATAGAAT
>WNWU01000006.1:1619903-1646868 GCA_012654045.1 Ptyas mucosa
ATAGAATAGAATAGAATAGAATAGAATAGAATAGAATAGAATAGAATTCTTTATTGGCCAAATGTTGGAAGGGAACTTGAAGGATTTCTAGTCCAACCCCCTACTCAGGCAGGAAATCCTACACCATTTCAGACAAATTGTTGTCCAATCTCTTCCTTAAAATTTCATCCTCGATTCCTGGACTTCTAGGTCCACTGCTGTTTAGTAGCTACATTTTAAAAATTATCTTGATGTTGATCTCATGATAGTCTATTAAGTCAGTAGGGGTTGTCCTTAAGTTGTATGTTCGTAACCATGTTCATACATTTGTATGAACAAATGTATTCTTCCTGTATGAACAATTCCACACAATCACTATTTCCATCACCCAGTTCTTCAAACTCAGTTCAAGTCATCCTGTGGGTGATTTCATCTCTCTAGATCCTAGCAATCCTGAGAGTGAGACAATCAGGGCTCCTTCCAGTTGATTAAAGAGTAGAAAAATGGATATGCAATTGATGTCCGGTTCCCATTTGTATTTTTATTTCAAGTTATGTGCATTTGTCCAATGATTTTCACACAGAGATCACTAGAATTATCGTTACAAGGAATTGAAAACTGGAAAGCCATCATGACATTATCCCTTGATTGCATTTTAAAGACTGATGAAGTAGTACTGTGCCTTGGGAAAATGTAGGGGTGGCTGATTCTCTTCTATAGGAGTTACAGGGAGAAAGTGTACTCATGTCAGTGAGAAATTAGCCTGCCCAAAATCTCTTCAAAGCTTCACTAAAGGAAAAAGAAAGTCAGAATGTAGCCAGAAATCAATCAGTCTGTGTCTTGAACATGGTGTAGTGTTCAGGGATCTGGGCCCAATTTCAGTGGTGCACACAGCATCAGAACTAATGAGTATGACAAAAGGACTTTATATCTTTATAGAAGAAGTCCTTGACTTACAACCACAATTAAATCCAATATTTACATTGCTAAATTTGTTAAGTGAGTTTTGCCCAGTGGTGAAATCTACATTTTTTAAACTACAAGTTCTGTGGGCTTGGTGGGCATGGTGTGGCTTGGTGGGTGTGGCTTGGTGGGCATGGCAGGGGAAGGATGCTGCAAAATCTCCATTGCCATCCCACTCTGCGGCCAGCCAGAGGTGGTATTTGCCGGTTCTCTGAACTACTCAAAATTTCCGCTATTGGTTCTCCAGAACCTGTCAGAACCTACTGGATTTTTTTTTATTTGATTTATATGCCGCCCTTCTCCGGAGACTCAGGGCGGCTTACAATGCGCTAAGCAATAGCCTTCATACTTTTGTATATTTATACAAAGTCAGTTTATTGCCCCCATAATCTGGGTCCTCATTTTACCCACCTTAGAAAGGATGGAAGGCTGAGTCAACCTTGAGCCTGGTGGGATTTGAACTTGCAGTAATTGCAGGCAGCAGATGTAAGTGGATGTTAATTACTGCCTTAGTCTACTGAGCCACCAGAGCTCCTAATTTTGCCCCATTTTACAACCTTCCTTGCTTTGTTTTTAATTGAAATGCTGTTAAGTTAGTAACACTGCAGCTGTTAAGTTAGTAACACGGTTGTTAAGTGAATCTGGCGTCCCCATTGACTTTTCAAAAGATGCTCACATGACTCTAGGACACTGCAACCATCATAAAAAATGAACCAGTTGCCAAGCATCTGAATTTGGGTCATATGACCATGGGGGATGCTGCAATGGTCATCAGTGTCAAAAACAGTTATTGGAGTCACTTTTTTCAGTGCTGTTGTAACTTCAAAAAGTCATTAAATGAACTGTTGTAAATCAAAAGATTACCTGTATTGTCTTTTAAAAAAAATTTTTTTTAAAGAAAGCTTACCAATGAAGTACCTTATTGACAGTGGTGGGATTCTACCGGTTCTATCCCGTTCGGGCGAACCAGTAGCGGCGGCGGCAGGAGGCGCCGCCCATCTGCTTGGACGTCATCATGGATGCTCTGCACATATGCAGAAGGCTTTGCGCATGTGCAGAGATTGTGTGTGTGCTCACATTTGCGAACCAGTAGCGAAGGTAAGTGAATACCACTACTGTTTATTGATAGTCACCAAGATTCACTATTGCTACATGAAATGGCAGTTCCTGAAATAAACAGTTGTTGTAAAAAAAAAAGTCATTGGAGTATCCTAAGACCTTGCTAGAAATATTGCATAACTAATTCCCTGGTTTCTCAGAAAATTTTCCATTTTGAGCAGAGGCCAATACTGCCCTCCTCACTGAAAAAAATAGTCAATGACTGATATGTAGAGTTCAGTACAAACCTGATCTCTGCTTCCAAGTAACATGGCACTATTCCAGTTCAGTATTCCAGTCTAAAGAGTTTGCTTAAAGACATTTACAATAAACGCCTGTGTCCTTTGTTTGCAATTTTCTGTAACAGTCAGACCTTTTGTCTACAATCTCCCTTAGGGCACATAGTTTTTAATGTAAATTCTCCAAGAAAACTATTTTTTAAGGAATGCAAATCTCTCTAATGTCACTCTTTGTTATGTAAATGTTCTCAGGGGGCTTCTAAAATGTTAATTTCCCCAATGAATCCTCCTTCTCACTTTTTAAAGTAACTTTCCCTTTTTAAAGGTAACTTTGCACACAGACACACACACACACACACACACACACACACACACACACACACAGGGGTGAAATGCTCCCGGTTCAGACCGGATTGGGCAAGCCGGTAGCGATTGTGGCAGGTGGCTCCGCCCACCTGTTCCAGTGTCATTACTTCCTGGTTTTAACCAGGAAGTAATGTGTTTTTTACCCTTTGCGCATGGGCAGAACCTTCTGCCCATGCGCAGCGGGTCTGTGTGCGCATATGACATGTGCAGCACGTGCACTTCCAAAGTGGTAAGGAAGGTAAGTAGATTTCACCCCTGCACGCGCACGCACACACACACACACCAGTCAATGAGAGTTTTGGAACCCAAGGAACTAAAGACTTTGTTGTATACTACAGGGGGGCATGGTGGCCTTGCATTTAAGAGCTGGGCTTGTTTAGCTGAAGATTGGCAGTTTGAGACCCAAGCACTACATGACAGGGTGAGCTCCCATTCTTGTTCCAGCTCCTGATAACCTAGTAATTTGAAAGCATGCAAATGTAAGTAGATAAATAGGCACCACTTCGGTGGGAAGGTAACAGTGTTCTGTGGGCTTTGGTATATAGTCAGGTTGGCCACATGACCATGGAAACATCTTTGGACAATACTAGCTCCCTTGGCCAAGAAACAGAGATGAGCACTGCCCCCTAGAATTGGACACAACTGTATAGGAGAAATCTTTACCTTTTTTTTTAACCTTTACCATCTATACAGGAATGGAAATAAATCCAGTCTCCTGACAGATGTCTTTTGCATCCTTTGTGAAGGAAGAACATTTTCTTACTTATTGTATTGAATCCCAAAACTTACTCTGTGGTTGCAGATAGATAAGAGACAGCTTTCATCATTCAGTTAAAAGAAAGGATGCCTATAGTATATCCCCTTGTCTATAGGACCTCAACACAAACCATTATTAACCTAGGAAAGCCTCTGAGTTACAGTTAAATATTGTATTCAAAGACAGTGCTTTGCCTTTTCATTTTTCTCCTTAGAAACTGATGAGAAAAACCACTCAATTTAAACCTTGTTTGTTTTCAACTCTTACTTTTTGTCCCATCTACCATCTAAAATGACTTTATTTCTCAGCTTTCATGAAAATGTACATTCATAGGCAAATTAGTTGCTTCTTGAGTTTACTGACTCTGTATACCGATATATATATAATTGTTTTCTGTCACATACAGCCTTTTTCCCTTTCCTTTTACATTTGCGTCAAACAGGAACTTACAAAACATATATTTTTAGATCACTAAACACCTCATTTGGGAGGATTGCTGGTCCAGATAATATGGCTTAAATGATGTTTTTGTTTAGCACTGTGCTCAGGGCACCATAATGGACTCTTGATTGAGAAGCTAAAATGCAAAACATTGGAATAGATGTTCTTTCTTTTTCTTTTCTTTGGTACGTCGTATTCTGATTTTATACCAGGCATTTACACATCCATAAACAGCACTATAGCAAAGCACATTTCTTCTTTCCAATGCAGCTTTTAAAAACTGTCCTTTTTCACAGCAGCTAGATGGTAGGGCTGTGCATCCTTTGAGAAGGATTTGGAAGCAGTGCTTTGAAGTTCATGTGATCACAGCAATCAATGAAACAGAAACATCACTCTGCTAAACAAATAATTCCCTTAACACTGTCAAACTAGTTACTAAGTCTGCATTACTATTAATCTTCTCATCGTTCCTATCACCCACCTCCTCCCACTTATGACTGTATGACTGTAACCTTGTTGCTGGTATCCTTAAGATTTATATTGACTGTTTCCCTACGACTATCATTAAGTGTTGTACCTTATGATTCTTGATGAATGTGTCTTTTCTTTTATGTACTCCGAGAGCATATGCACCAAGACAAATTCCTTGTGAGTCCAATCACACTTGGCCAATAAAGAATTCTGTCCTGTCCTGTCCTATCCCATTCCATTCTATTCTGAGGTAAGTTTCGGGGGGGGGGGTATGCTTGCTTTAAGGGTTACATTAAAAGTTAATAGATTAAATAGCTTACACAGTTTTTGAGGCTTGGGTGAAAAAAAAAAAGAAGACCTGGTTGCTTTAATAAGTAGTGGAGACACGCTGTGCTAACATTTAGGCCATATCTTTCAAAGCACTTCTGAATCATTTTCACAATGTGTTCAATCCCTTTACTTAACAGCATTAAGCATTTCATTGTTAGAATTTTGACATTAGAGCTACGCTACTTGAGTGTCTTCACACTCAGATTCCACATATTTTGATGGGACTGTATGATTTGAAAGCAGATATTAACAGATTAACAGAGTTGGAAGGGACCTTGTACAGTGGGTCATCTAGTCTAACCCCCCACCCAAGCAGGAGACCCTACACCATTTCTGACAAATGGCAGTCCAATCTCTTTTTAAAAGCCTTCAGTGATGTAGCTTCCACAACTTCCAAAGGCAACTTCTGTTCCATTGGTTGATTGTTCTCACTGTCAGAAAATTTCTCCTTATTTCTAGGTTGAATCTCTCCTTGTTCAGTTTCCATCCATTATTCCTTGTCTGGCCTTCGGGTGCCTTGGAAAATAGTTTGACCCCTTTCCTCTCTGTGGCAGCCCCTCATATGATTACACTACTCTCAGTTACCACCATTGTATTATCAGCAGCAAGAGGAATGATCAAACACTGTACAGGTAGTCCTCAACTTAGGACCACAATTGAGCCAACATTTACATTGCTAAGTGAGAAATGTGTTAAGATACTGTTTAGAAAAATAAGAATAGAAAAATTAAGATTTGATTAACAAATATGGAAAAAGAACACTTTGGCAGAAACTGTAACTAAGTAAAATATATTTGGATATGAAGAATTATATATGATATGATATATGATATGATATGATATGATATGATATGATATGATATGATATGATATATGATATGGTCAATACTCTATTTCAAAAAATATGTGGGTGTGTATTGGGGAAAAACAATAAAACTTGTCAAAAAGAAAGAAAGAAACAAAGAAACAAAGAAACAAAGAAAGAAAAAGGAAGGAAGGAAGGAAGGAAGGAAAGTAGGTGTTAAAAAGAGCCCTGGTGGCGCAGCAGACTAAACCACTGTTATTAACATCAGCTGCCTGCAATTACTGCAAGTTCAAATCTCACCAGGCTCAAGGTTGACTCAGTCTTCCATCCTTTCTAAGGTAGATAAAATGAGGACCCGGATTGTGGGGGCAATAAACTGACTATGTATAAATATGTATAAAAAGTATGAAGGCTATTGCTTAACGCATTGTAAGCCGCCCTGAGTCTCTGGAGAAGGGCGGCATATAAATCAAATTATTTTTTTAAAAGTGACTTTTGCCCCAGTTTATGACTTTTCTCGCCACATTTGTTAAGTGAATCACTATAGTTGTTAAATTAGTAACATGGTTGTTAAGTGAATCTGGTTTCCCAATTGACTTGGCTTGCCAGAAGGTCACCAAAAAGGGGGATCCCATGAGCCTGGGGGACACTGCAACTGTCATAAATGTGAGTCAGTTTTTAACCACCTGAGTATAAATCACATGACCATGGGAATGCTGCAACCGTCATAAGTGTGAAAAATGTAAGTCACTTTTCTCAGTGCTGTTGTAACTTCCAATGGCCACTCAGCGAACTAATGTAAGTCGAAGATTACCTGTATCAGAAATTCAAGCTCCTCAGAAATTTCCTTTGTAACTCACTTATGATCCCAATAATAATCAAATCCAATCTGGCTAGTTTACTGTACCATGTTCTTATTACTTTCCTGATCCTGACTCTATCCAGCTCATTTTAAGAAGATGTTGGATAACCATTTGTCTGAAATGTTGTAGGGTTTCCTGCCTAGGCAGGGGGTCGGACTAGAAGACCTCCAAGGTCCCTTCCAACTCTGTTATTCTATTGTCTATTGTTCTATTCTGCACCCATATTGTGCAAGTTGATCTTGGTTTAAAGTGAGGCACTGAGGTTGCCACCAAATGCTCTTATGACAGCTACAAAACGATTGCTGATTAGAGGTAGACTTACCACAGTTCATTTAACGAATGTTCAAAGCTACAAAGGCACTGAAAAAAGTGACTTATGACCATTTTTCACACTTACGACCATTACAGCATCCCCATAGTTATTAAACTAGCAACAGACTCATATTTATGACATTTGCAGTATCTTGGGGTCTGGTGATCCCTTTTGTGACTTTCTGACAAGCAAAGTCAATGGGGAAGCACTTAACAACCGTATTACTAACTTAAGAATTGCAGCGATTCACTTAACAACTGTGGCAAGAAAAGTCGTAAAATGGAGCAAAACTCACTGAACAAATGTCTCACTGAGCAATATAAATGTTGGGCTCAATTGTGGTCATAAGTCGAGGACTACCTGTATTAATATCTTGTTCTTGTGCACTGTTGATGCAATCTATGATATGTTGTACTGCAAAAGCTTTTTTTAAACTTGTTGGTTTAAGCTGTCTGCAATTCTTCCATCACTTGATCACCTGAAATGTAAAAATAGCATTTATTCTGATGCTCAAGGGCATTAATTGTGAGGCATGATTCATGGCTCCCTTTTTCTTCTGTTAAGCGCAATTTATACTGGCAAATGCTAGTTGCCCTCTAAGAGGATACGTATTTTTAATATTGCCAGTCTTTCTGCAAGCTGGTTCATTGGTAACAATCAGCATGAATGGCTACCCTATTTGTCCTTGTGACTCTAGGATCAAAAGAAGGAAGCAAGAAGTTGTGAGCTCCCATTGTTTTCCATAGCCAAACACTGAAATATTTCAAGTTTTCTTTTGAGGAAACATGGGACATTTAAATAAGCTTTATTTCATTGTACCCTATCCAGTTCGAAATATTTTGACAGGCTCTTCAGAGTGGAATGTTTTCATTTCATGTTTATCTGTGCTTTGCATAAAAAAAGAACCCATAGTCAATCTGACACCTCCAGGCTGGGCTGCTTGACATCAAGGAACTGCTCCCACAATCAATGGATTAAAACTTCTCGTGGTCCTGACTTCTGTTTTAAAAAGGAGGAGGGGGGAGGAGGAGGGGGAGAGGAGGAGGAGGAGGGGGAGGAGGAGAAGGCGATATATAATTTTGTATCGATGGATATAAGCACAGGGAGTCCTCAACCTATTACCACAATTGAGCCCTAAATGTATGTTGCAAAACAAGACAGTTAAGTCAGTTTTGTCCCATGTTATGACCTTTCTTGCCACAGTTGTTAAGTGAATCACTGCAGTTGTTAAGTTAGTAACATGGTTATTAAGTGAATCTGACTTCCCCATTGACTTTGCTTGGCAGAAGGTCATAAGAGGTTCTGATCACAGGACCACAGGACACTGCAACCATCCTAAATATAAGCCAGTTGCCAAGCATCCAAACTTTGATCATATGATCACAGGGGGATGCTGCAAGTGTGAAAAACTATCATAAGTCACCTTTTCAGTGCTGTTGTAACTTTGTACGGTCGCTATATAATGATTGTAAGTCAAGGACTACATCCCGTTTCCAGTAATGTTTTCACTCATTTTAAGACTGAGATCTTGTTGTGACCCAGGCCCAAGTAAGTAGTAGGAAAATCAGTCAGTGAAAAAACAGACAAACTTTATTCAAACAGTTGAGAATTACTTCATTCCCAGCGTCGTTCAACTAAATTAAAGCAAATTCCTCCCAACACAAATTCCTCAGTCCTATTACAAACCTTGGTCCAATTAGGCAAACTGCCAAAGGCTTTTCTTGGCAAACGTTCAGAAGTCACAGATACAAAAATAAATACAAGACGTAGACAAAGAAGAAGAAGAAGAAGAAGAAGAAGCTATCAACTTTGTTTTCCAGCAAAGCCCAAACGCCGTTGCTGGTCTGTTTTAAGCCTTATGGGAGGGGCCAATCATCTCTTGGCCCTACTCCCGAGTTGTCCTCTTTGCTTGAACTGCTCTTGCCTTCTGGCAGCTCTTCTCATATGTGCACTAGGAACAGGCTCCTCCTGTTCTTCTGCTTCACTCCTATCAGTCTCTGGAGGCTCTGGAGTCCACACCTCACTCCCCAATGGCCCTGGCCATCTCTGCTTCTGACGCAGAGCCCTCATCTGGGCCTTCCCCAGTCTCCAGGACTGGCCCATGTTTTTCCTCAGCCTCATCGCTGTCCGACTCCACTGCCAGCTTCGCAGGCTGCTGGCGGACCACAACAGATCTTTAGGTGCATCCAGAGAAGTGTCTTACAGTGTGTATGCTTAAGGGAATATTATTAGGTGTTACAGGTCAGATAAGGTAACCTTTGTAGTCCCAAATAGTATTTTAAAAATCATGATGTATTATAACATTAAGTGCTATTCCAGTGACAGATGAATTCAAATGAAACCAATGAAATAGTTGGAGTGGTGTATTTGCTGGATATGACAGAGAGACTTTTCAATGACTCCCTGATCAATTATTCATATCTTTTATTCTTATGCTGGCATCTCTTTGTTCTGATACATAAATGCATGAGCAATTAATTTAAATTGATGTCAGTTCCCCGCTCATGGTAGACATCACTGTATGCTCATCCTTCTCTATTGAATAGTTCAACAGCTTCACGGGAGAAAATAGTACATTCACCATCACATATACCAATTAAAAAGAAATTATTTTTTAAGGACAAACTCAGTATTGTGCAAAAAATAACTTATTTATCATTCGGAGAGTCATCCTTAGGATACTTTTTGACATGGAGAAAAGCCGCACTAGGTTAGAGGCACAAGGAACCAGACAACCAGCAAAAGAGCATTTAATTCTTTATGTGTGTTTCATCCATAAACAAATTAGTTTGTGTAGATCAGTGTCCTCCAGCTGTTTTCAAATTTCATTCTGTCTTCATCAAAGATTTAGGAACAAAACAATATTCCAAAGGCAGATATTCTTTTTTTTTTTTTTTTTGGGAAGGCAGACATTTTCTGGAGGGTTGGAAGGAGTCTGAAAAAGAATTGACAATTTAGTTGGCTGCTGCCTCAGACTGAAATCATATTTAGATAACAAAGTGTGCCTGTTGCTCCAGCTAATTTTGTCAGTGAAATCTTTTATGTGGCATACTCATTTAACAGAGTGGGCCTTTAATTACTCAAGAGATATAGCCCAAAATTGTGTCAGAAAAACTGAGTGAAATAGAGGGGGGAGAGCAGGAGAATACTGTATGCTGTAGAGAAACATAATCAGTTTTCCAATCAATAGCAATGGCATTTAGACCAGGGGTGTCAATCTCGTGGCCCATGGACCAGATGCATCACGCACTGACCATACCCATGCCTGGTTTAGCAAAGGGGAAAAAAGTCACGATACATCATGTGATGATGCGAGTTTGACACTCCGGATTTAGACTTATGCACCACTTCATAGTGCTGTACACCTCTCTCTAAGCAGTTTACAGAATCAGCATTGTCCCCAACAATCTGAGTCCTCATTTTACTGAATTAGAAGGATGGAAAGCTGAGTCAACCTTGAGCCGGTCAGAATTGAACTCTTGGCAGTGAGCACTGAGTTAGCTTGCAAAACTGCATTCTCATCATGGCTCTTAGGGTCTTACTAGAATATGAAGGGTTGGTTCAAGAGACGTTGCTGCCTGTGTGCAAATAGCAAGTATCACCCATTCTACAATTGCCCATAGTTGGATGCATAACACTCAAAGATGGTTTGTGAATTATTTTGAACCAAGAATTAGAAATGCTTAGACAAAGGCAAGGAAAATGTTCCCTTGAGTCAACCTTAGCTGCAGGTGATCCCATTTACAAGAAGTACAGTCTACAGTCTGCAGACTGCAGTCTGGATAGCTTAGCTTTTCAAAATCAGCCAGAATCATTAGATATTTCCCTGTCCTTTCAAAATCTGCTGCCCGATTTGGGTGCTTGACACATTATGGTAATCCCTACTTTATAATAATCCTTACCCTGAAAACATAAGAAATACTTGTCTAGAATGTCAGAATATAATCAAGGTCCTACGTCCGTGCCCCGCAATCCTAGTTAATAAAATACTTTTTTCATTAAATACTAAGATTAATTACTGTAGATAATACCAGATATTATTCTAATCTTTGGCTTCTTTGTATATTCTGAATGATGAAGAATATTTTATGCTTCAGATAAACGAGTAACATAGATAGGAACTACCCTGTGCAAAATTGTTTGAATGTGAAGGGTTTTGTGTATGGGAATCAATGATTTTATTTATTGGTCTATGTACAAAACAAAAGTCACAGGTTTTTTAGTTTGAGTACAACTCCAAATGTGGCTCTTTTGTTTCAAGTACAAACCTGTTCTGACCCGGTTCCCAAACAAGACAAGCATGCGTTTTTTTAACTAAATGTTCCTTTTATTAGGAGCACCAGGAACCCTGGCAAAGAGTCTCTCTCTCTCTCTCTCTCTCCCTCAGTAGACTAACGATGTCTCTAAGTGCCTATGGAAAGCAAAGCTCGCTCCCCTTCCCCCTGAAATGGCTCCAACACACCAGAAGTCTCTCTCACTCACCACACTGGTAATGAAAGTCCTGGAAGGTACGCCCACCCTTTTTCCAGTAGCGGAGATGCACATACACACACTCCGAAGGCGTGCCTGACTCTTAGCACTGCAGATTCCAAGAAAGAATTCCGATACAGTTCCATACAGGATTCAGAAGTTTGGACTATCAGTGGCTGACTGACAGGGATACGAATAGTTGTCTGCCACACCTATTCATCTCCCCTATGCCTTTTATCCCCAGAGCTAGGGTGGGGCTTAGCTAGCAGCGGTGGCTCTTCCGTCTGAGGATCAGCCCATAGAGTCCCGCTGCTCTCCTCTCCTCTGCCTTCTGCACATCCATGCATCGGGCATGGGATGCAGCTGTTCCTCCTTTTCCTCATTAGCCACCTCTAGACCTGGGGGCTGTTGATCTCCATCTGAGGGCTAATGGATCTCCCAGGCTCTGCCTCTGTCTCTATCTCTGACAGCTCCATTTCCTCTTTCCCCTCGGAGCTCTCAGATTGGCTTAATGCTGGCCCCAACTCCCACTCCACCTCCTCATCTGATTCAGCTGCTGGAGGGGCCAGCAGCTAACAGGCCACAACAAAACCAACCTGTGATCATTTCAAGTGGCAAATATTTGTTTTGAGTATACTGATGTGCTTTAAGTGATACAATAAATCCCAAGTCCACCCCATAAATAATATATTATTTCTAGGCCCAAATTTAATTGTCATCTGATGTCATGACATAGAACCTGGCCTTTTGCTGTTGTTTTCAAATGGTAGTGGAGGAATAGAATAGAATAGAATAGAATAGAATAGAATAGAATAGAATAGAATAGAATAGAATAGAATAGAATAGAATAGAATAGAATAGAATAGAATAGAATAGAATAGAATAGAATAGAAGGAAGGGACCTTGGATGTTTTCTAGTCCAACCCCCTGCTTAGACAGGAAACCCTACACCACTTCAGACAAATGATTATCCAATCATTGAGTGAGGGGAGGACATGATAGAAATGATAGAGACAACACCGGCATCCGAGAAGAATCATATTTCTAGAGGGCTGTCTCATTCCCATCGGTCAGCCATATTCCCATTCAGCAGAAGCCTCCAGTACTGGTATACCCAAAAGAGTGACTATGGGATTGGCATTCAATATTGTCAGCAATAAAGAGGACCATTGATAGAGGAAGTCTTTAGCTGAAATCACCAGCTTATTTCATAACTGGCTCACTACTGCTGAAGGATCCTGATTCTTAGTGTAGGTAGTCACGGCTTTCCTGACCAGATATAATTCAAAATTAGAATCACTAGAGTTCTCCTTTGCCTGAACCTATACAACCACACAAAACTTTTGGTAAACCTTATTCTTGTGTGATCACTCTTAACACCTACCAATTAGAAGCACCTGCTGAGTAAGGAATGGAACCAGAAGGATATCATGATCAATGGTGTTGAAGGGAGATAATAGATGATAGATAGATAGATAGATAGATAGATAGATAGATAGATAGATAGATAGTGAGAGAGAGAGACAGAGTGACAGAGACAGAGACAGAGACAGAGATGCATGCATCTATGAATGAATCCTCTGTGTTGGTAACTGGTATCTAAATAATTAGAAATGCAGGTGATTTTTGAAGAATGTATAGGGAAACAGTAAGGGACGCGGTGCCTCAGTGGCTAAGATGCTGAGCTTGTCAATCGAAAGATCGGCAATTCAGCAGTTCGAATCCCTAGTGCTGTGTAAAGGGGTGAGCTCCTGTTAGTTGTCCCAGCTTCTGCCAACCTAGCAGTTCATAAAAAATGCAAGTAGAAAAATAGGGACCACCTTTGCGCCTTTAGCACTTTTTGGCATTTAGTCATGCCGGCCACATGACCATGGAGACATCTTCGGGGAGGGCTGGCTCTTCGGCTTTGAAATGAAGATGAGCACCACCCCCTAGAGTTGGGAACGACTAACACATATGTGCGAGGGGAACCTTTACCTTTACCTTTACCTTATAGGGAAACAAATTAAACACTTATTTATTTAGGTCTCACATTTATATAGCCATCTAGCTTGCAACAGAGAGACTCTAGGTGGATTATCATAAATCATAAAATCCCAATGTTAAAAATTACAATTAAAAAAAAAAAATCCGCCATATCCCAGTTAAGAAGATGGTGCAGATGACTGATGTTATAAACAACAGAGTCATATTATCAACTCACAATAGTTTGAGATACCTGGGCCTGCTAACACAGCCTTGTTGTAAGGGATCCTCGGAAGGATAGAGCCAATCTCATCTTGGGTGGTGGATGGGGTGGGGGGATTTCCACAAGGTAGTTGTCATGGCAGAAAAGACCTGTCTCTTGGATCCCACCAAATGAAATGCTTACACAAATGCGGCCTGCAGCACACTTTCTCAACAGAATCTATGTGGTAGATGATTTTTCTTACAGTACAAACCGATTCTAAGGTTCAATATATTTCAATCTTTGTCTGTTCATTGGAGCTTGAGCTTTGTTTATGTGGCTTTCTAGTTTCTCTTATACATAGATATTTCATTTCCATGTACTTTAAAAGAAGTTTGAGATATCAGTATACCTTGAGTGAATCTAATATAGGAATGAACAGGCCATATTATTTCCAGTCCATATCAGTAATATGTTTATTTGCTATACATGTCACAAGATCTATTTTTTTCCTATCAGAAACAAATGCAGGTGAGCTAGAATTTGAGTATCTATAAATAATCTCATCCAACATCTTACTACCGAACCACATTAGCTGTCATAATAAATCCGTATGATCATCTTAGCTTTACTTGGTTCCTTTTATACTAATCTGAGTTGTAAAACAAAGTACAACCAATTGCACAATCAGTTTCCCTTCAAAATACGTCTTTTTTTTCTGTATGTTATAGCTATATAATATGAATGCTGCGTATATTTTTTATCTTAAAATGTTTATATTTAAATATATTTCATGACTTTTCCAAGCTGAAAATCACAATATTTCATTGTGGTTTTCCAAGATGAAGATTGCATCACAAAATCGAGGAAAGTGCAAATGCCTCCCCCACCCCCCAGCCCAGCATTTCCACCCCTTATTTATAAATGAAATAAACACCAGGTCAGAACTTTTAAAAATGTTCTTAATGGAATTCTGAAGTATCCCTAATCTTAAATAGTTTTCTGTATTGCAGCTATGGGATTTATACTTTATTTATATGATGAACTACAGGTATGTGAAAATCATTTATTTCTGACTTCTTCAACTCCAGTACTCAAGCTGGTCTCTAAACCTCAATTTGATAGCTTTTCATTGGAACAGGCAGAACTCAATTTCCTCCAAGCTGTCATTAAAGGAGCACTTTGGCATTCAAAAGAACAAATATATTTAATATAGTTGGAACCTAATGCATTTGCTTAGAAGCTGCTCCATAGTTCATGCAGTATAAATAATTTCCCCACAGTCTAACAATTGTTGAGGTCTAACAATGTCACCAATAGAAGAATCCTACAAGCATCTTCTTGCTTTTGATTCCTTATGATTGCCTGTCACCCCTGATAGGCAATGGAATTTTTTTTCTTGTTAGGTTAATATAAAATTTATCCAGAAGAAAGGATATGCTGGAAGAAATCATTCCCTAAAACTGTAAACAGTAGTTTGATCAGACAGTTCACTGAATCACTTAATGGCTGAATCACTTCATCTCTTTCAGGAGCTGCAATTCACTTAGTTTTTCATAGAAATTTATAAATTATCTATTGAAAAGAGGTTTGTGGCTTGATTTATTTATTTATTTATTTATTTTGCTGCACAGTAAAAGATGCTCGGATGAAAAGGAATATAGAAAAGATGATAATGGAGCTTTACCCATCAACAATATTAGGCTTCACTCGTCATCCACTTAGACTTTGTTTGCAAAAGGTCAGATAAGCAATGATTATGTTTAAGTGTAATTAAAAGTACTTCCACTCTCCTGAGCACAGCCTTGTAAAGCTCCCCTCCAAAAGGAAAATCATGAACCAGGCACATGTTCTGTCAAGCACTCTTTGCTCACTTCAGTTTTGCCAGATAACAGATAAATATATCAGTGTTTTAAATCTGTTGATAAAATAGACTAATACATGCTATTCAACTTGAAGTTTACATTAGACTTAAGTTAACCTTTTTATGCTTGGAAATTGTGGGTTTTTAAAAATTCCTAGTGTTTTCCCACAAGTCCATGATCCATTGTTTTTCCCCCACAAAAAAGCAACCAAGTGTTGATTCATTGGTTATGACAGGAAGTGACTGACCAGTCCATTAATTAGCCTGATGTCATAGGCTGAGAGAGAGAGAGAGTGACCCAAAGTCACTCAGCTGTTTTCATGCTTAACATAGGACTAGAATTCACAGTCTCTTGGTTTCCAGCCTGGATCTTTAACTATATCCTAATGGATATAGGACAACCAGATCATACTGGTTGTCCTATATCCATTATAATCATAAAATTGGTTGGTGGGAAAATATGTTATATTTATCTACAGAAAAATAATGATAGAGACAATAAATATATGCAGTTGCACAACATATCCTGTGATTTTTTTAAAAAAAAAATTGACTAGGTGTCACAGTGTAAAAGATGAGGAAGCTGAAAATCATAGAAGATTAACAAATAGGCAATCACAGAGGAAACTGAGGTTATCGGAATAGACCGAACAAGGTCTTCATTCATGTGGAGCTAAAAAGATGAACAGGAAAACATTATTTGCCTTGCATGCTTTACAACCTTAAGTTACTTTAAAACGTTCATAATTTAAGGATTTGTTTTTAAGTACCAATTTAAGATCTGTTACATAACTCAAATTGCTTCAGGTTTCCATTTTAAATCTCCTATAAATAGGCAGTGAGAAAGTGGAGAATCATTTGTAAATAGATTATATGCTTCAGACATGCAAAGAAAGATTGTTTGGTGTGAGTGTGTGTGTTTGCATGCAATAGAGTAGACACCTTCTGACCAGAAGATGATTTTGAAGGTTATCTGAATTAATCATTTAGGTAGACTTTGTCTTAGGATCAAGGGAGTTAAATCTGAACTGTCTTAAGAAAAACATGTCTGGACTGAGATGCTTTGACACAGTAGTGGAATTCATCCGGTTCTGTCCGAATCGCGTGAACTAGTAGCGGTGACTGCAGGAGGCTCTGCCCACCTGCCCGGAAATAATGTGTGACTTACCGTGTACATACGCAGGGGTGGTGCATGCGATCGAAGCGAGCGTGAGTGCACTCACATTTGCGATCGAATAGGGAAGGTAAGTGAATCCCACCTCTGGTTTGACAGCGACATGTGAAGTATTTGGACCAGATTGCAAGCTACACCATCTCCCCAGTGGATAATGTTCCTGCTGCTGGACAATTCCACTTTTCCCTTATAGGAAAGCACCATGTGATTGTGTGCATATGCATATCTGTACATACACACAGAAAGTTACTTTAAATTGATGTATGCAAATGTAAAGCATCAAAATGCCCATATAAGATGGCATAACAAACAACTTTTTTAATGCCCAAATGTAAATACCCTTCAAGGGCAATATCCATGAGAGATTTCCAACAAAGAGAAGCTGAAAGCTAGCGTGATCATCAACAAGCTTTATTAAAGGTAAATACTTAAAGGAATAAACATGCAATACTCCTTGAAATCTTTTCCTCCTTGTATTACTATTATGGTGAGTCAGCCAAATGTTCAGACTGGATTTGGCATTTTTATCCACCTATTGAGTCCTTTCCAAGGATCTGGGATGGGGAGATGTTGTTGCTTGATGATGCTAAAAGTATCATTGGGAGATGTAAGCCATTACATGAAAAGACCTGTCTCTACCTCAGTGACTTAGCTGTCAGTGGAAGAAAATTAGTAAATACCTGCCTTAATGGATCAAGCAGTCAAAAGTGACAGCGGAAGATTTGTACTTTCAGATCTGCAAAATTCTATTAATGTAGCCTTACAACAAAGTAGAATTAACTCCTCTAATCATGGTTCCTGTCTTGCTTACCTAGAAAGGTTGACACATACCTAAAGTTCATTAGCATGTTGAAATTACTTTTATCTTTTTTAAAGTGATTACATACTAATTTAACTTTGCATTTTAGAGTGCAGAAAACCACCTCTTTCCATAGGGATCAAGCCAAATGTTTCCTCAAACTTGATTACAAAAGCAGAATAATCCCTGCCATGATTTATATTGGAAAGTGGGATTATACTGAAAGTTAGAAGCTCGAAATTCTAGCACATACAAACACACACATATACTCAAATGCACGCATTTCTCTACTTGGAAAAGATGGCTAAATTATTACAGTATAATTTGTTGGGGCCATAATAAATTTCACAGCATAAGCTTTGTAGATGCAAAGTGACAAATTTAACTGCATTTATATTAAGCAATTTTCTGCCCATCAGATAGATGAGAAAATTAATATGTAAGCCATTAACTTACTCCCAGATGCTCTGCACACTACCATTGAAATGGGATATTTTAAAAAAATATTATCACTGATGTTTTATTGCTTTCTCAGAGGAAAATGCTTAGAAAAATTACAATCTCTGAATTTAGGAGAGGATCATTAGAAGACTATGTAGTTTGAAACAAATCATCCATAAATTGTGGAGAAACTAATGTTCACACACAATTGAGTTTTCTTTTAAATGTGGTTTGTTTGCTGTTTGTTTCATCGGCATGCTGTCAATATCAAAGTAATAAACTTCCATAATGTATGTGGATTAAGAAGCCAAATGTCCTGCACTGTGAAAACCCTGAGTTTGTGGCATATTGTTTTAGGATATGCAGTAATGATACTTCTTTTGATAAAATCAACCTAAACTGGATCTGTATCAGTAGTGGGTTTCAATTTCAGTTGCTACTGGTTCACTCGTGGCCGTGCATGCGTTCATGCACGCGCGCTCTGCTTTTGCGCATGCACAGAGATGTCCGGGAGGGTGCGCAGAACCTCCCACTGCACCGCTACTGGTTTGCCCCATTTGGGGCAAGCCAGTAGCAACCCACCACTGATCTATATATAGCAATAGCAATTAGACTTATGTACTCTTCAGTTATAACACTCTCTAAGCAGTTTATAGATTGCCCCCAACAATCTGGGTTCTCATTTTACCAACCTCAGAAGGATGCAAGGCTATGTCAACTATGAGTCGGTCAGGATCAAACACCTGACAGTGGGGAGAATTAGCTTGCAATACTGCATTCTAACCACTGCAACATTGGGACTCTTACTGTATATATCAAGCAACATGCTTGGAGTGCTGCTGTATGAATGATAAATTATATACATAGCTAGTGAAAGCTGAAATCGTACCAGGTAACAAATTTGTAGAATGGGGAAAAAATTAGACATCCTTATTTTTTTTAATGAATTTTTGCCCAATTCATAGCCACATAGATGGGATTCCAAGTTTTTTGTCAGTTTTAGTTTGAATAAGACAAATAGAGGCTTAATCTTTATTAATGTACTTGATGGTTAATGGATAGGTAATATTTATTCAGAAATGCCTACATAAAATAGATTGAATCCAGGAAAGGGAAGAATTTCACAAGTTATTAAACTTACAAGAATTTTACAAAGACTTGAATTTACAAGTCAATAAACTGATTAAATTCAAAGCAACAAAACAGCAAAGCAGATCAAATCAAGTTATTTGATTTGATAAATTTAATAAATTTTATTTAATTTATTAAATTTGTTTGCTACCCATCTTGCACAAGCCCTGTGCCATGGCTCTTTCTCTCCACTCCTCCTACCCCTCCTTAGAAGTAGAAGATCATTCTAAGAAGCACTTTTCTTTGTCCTAACTGGTTACTAGGTATTAAATGGGCCCTACATTAACTGTTAAATGGCCCTTCAGTTTGAATTACTGTAGTGTTTAAATCTTTAGTTGCCATTGGGGGAGAACATTCAGTTCATCATTGTTATTTCTATGCAAAAGGAAATGTATGAAACATTGAATAAACTTCTTTAGCAAAGTCATCATGCTATTCATTGGGTAAATGTCAGAGTTTCTTGCAAAAATCAAATCCAGAAGCACACACAGATAACTGATTCAGCAGGATTCATTAACTTCTCTTTATATACATAATAACAGATGAAGTAAATTTTACAATACCAATAGCAGAGTTCTTTCAACGTGGTAACAAGTAGAGAGATCAGTCTCCAGTTTCAGTTCAGCAGATAGACAAGCCCAGGTTTGTTTCATTTCAGAGCTGAGCGCAGAGCTTAATACAAAGAGAGCCTCCTCTATACGGGACAGTTAAGCTTCTGCGGACTCAGTTGCCTAAGCCACACCCAGACTTCAGACTTAAGTTTCTGTTTCCAAATAAGCCTCATTGGCTGAGCCTGTTACCCTGCCTATTCATTGGCTGACCTTGTTACCATGTCTCTATTCAGTCCCCATTGGCTGATCTATTCCAGGCCATGAATATTCATACTCTGACAGTAAATCAAAACTAACTGTTAGGAAAACTCAATTTAATTTCTTACACTTACAATTCATTATTGTACATTTATTCTTGCTTTGATTATTTTTTTAATGCCTTCAAGCTCCAGACAACAGCCTGACCAGCCTGAAGCTGATCTTCTTCTTTGTTGAGAAGAATTTTTGGAACGGTTTTGCCATTACCTCCTTCCTAAAGGCTGAGTGAGAGTGGCTGGTCCAAGGGACTCAGCTGGCTTTGTACCAGTGGACTAGAAGTGGACTAGAACTCAGGGTCTCCTGATTTAATCCCCTAACTGCTATACCAGAGTGGCTCTCACTGGCTTTGGTTAGCACTGGGGATAAAAAAACTTTAAAATGTAACTCCTCATTTTAAAAGGATTATCTAATCCCAACTGTAATGCTGCAACCGTTGAGATCCATGTTTATGTAGGGAGCAGTTTCAATACCTCCAGCAGTTAATGTTGCAGGACAGAAAAAAAAAAGGTTTGCTGATGTAATTTTGACCTATTTACTGTACCCATGAGGAGCTTACATTACGGGATAATGTAATATGTTTTAAAAATAGCCTCCAAATCTGTATTTTAGGTAAACTGGACCACTCGCAATATTGGATTATTTCAACTCTCAATTCTCAATAAATACCTTCTAATCTTCAACCTTTCTGAGGAAATTTTTTGAGGGGGCCCAGTCAAAGTGCAAAGCTGAGTGGGTCTAAACTATTTTATTGCCTATATAACCCGAATAAATCTACAATAGCCACACAGTTATTTCTAGGAGCCTGCCCTTCCAAATAGGGATAGTTTATCTCTAATATTGTTGCTGGACAGCTATTAAAATGCCTCTAGGGAGGAGAAATATTGACCTGTTGCTGTCTTTATTGCCATGAGATAATCCCTAGTATGGACTGTCTAGTTGGACTTTTTCAAATTGCATCCCAGGCCACTGGAATCTTCCTAAATTTGATATCCTGGCACTCCTCAGTAACTCAAGATCCACCCCATGGTTGGCACATAGGAAGAGGCTACACCGATACAGTCCACTTGTGGGTACTAAAGCTGGAGCATAAAAAATCTACCTTATTATGAAACAATGGAAAGAAGAAACAATTCCTATTAAAAAATATTCACACACTCTCACTGGCTGTGGGAAATCATGTCTTTGCTTATAGTGTAATTCTTTTCGGCAATAGTGACTCTTATCTAGCTTACATGTGTCTGTGAATCCATGGCTATGTCAAAGAGGCTAATTATCAGGAGATTGGTAAATTACTGTTAAGTCTTGATTAGCAGAGCCAGGCAAGAAAAAAAAATCTACACTTGATTTCCAGCAATGGATCACTGATATGTGTTTATTGTCAACATTTTAATAATGGTAGGGTTTTTGTTATTATTTGTTTTATGATAATGAGACAAAAATCTATTGTGCGGCGTGTTAAAATGTTGTAGAGCTATTCTGCTTATAAATTCCATGTTCTTCATTATTTTTTTAAAAAAGCTAAACTTGTTAATCTTTAGTCTTTTTATTAAATTGATTCTTTAATGCTGCTGTACAGTATGTATTTGTGCTTTTTAATTAGTTTACATATTTTTTAATTACATGATACAACTAGATTGTGTGTAGAAATCCTATATGTGCATTCTGTTAATGGATTCAGTGGTGGGTTGTCCCTGGTTCGGACCGGTTTGCAAGAACTAGTAGTAAAACCAGCGGGAAGCTCTGCCCACTGACCTGGACATCATCATAGGCGATCTGCACACGCATGTGGGCACAATGCGAACCGGTAGTAAAGATAAGTTGAACCAGTGGTGGGTTGCCCCCGGTTCGCACCGGTTCTTTAGAACTGGTAGTAAAACCGGCAGGAGGCTCCGCCCACTGACCCCGACATCATCAGAACACGGCCCCATTGCGAACCAGTAGTAAAGGTAAGTAGAACCCACCTCTGAGTAGAACCCACCCCTGAATGGATTTTCTTGCCTAAATATTGTGAACAGGATGGGAAGGAGTGTGGTAGGGAAAAGATTCATAACTGGAAAAAGCTTGTGATGGACACAAGAATTTCCAAGGGAAATAAAAAGAATCCATTTCCCCAATACAACAGCCAAATTCTATATATATTTTAAAACAAAATCAATCACTTTGAATTCAGCAGAAAATAGAAATCAGGTCACAGCTAAAAAAGAGCTGCATCTATAAAGTACAAATCAGTTCACTTGTAACATAGAAATGAATATGTGTGGATATAAACGCCTGTTGAAATAGCCCCCTGGATATTTCTTTTTATTCCACCTTTATGGTTTTTATAACTAGGGTGGTGAAAATATCTTATATTCCTTCGTCCTCCCTTTCCTTTCCCCACAACACGAGTTGTGTGAGATGAGCTGGCCTGAGAGAGTTTGACTGGCCCAAAGTCACTCAGCTGGCTTTCATGCCTAAAGCGGAACCAGAACTCAGTGTTCTTTTATTCGTCATATTTTCTACTAGATTCCAATGAAGTAAGTCAATAAGACCGAAGGCCTAAAGCCATGAATAAGCCCAGCTGAAAGCAGCTGCCATGCCTAAGAAGACAGAGTTAATGGCTTGTGTCTAGTTTTCAGTGTAGATAATTCAGCTTGGCTGGGGTTTCCAAAGGCTGATCAACTAAGGCCATAGAATGGATTGGAGTTGAAAAGGGTTTGTTTCAGTTCTGTATCTTCTATAAGCTTTGCCACTTTTGCATAAGTTCTGGGAAGAAGGAATTTTAAAAAACCCAGTTGTTTTCTTGTTACAGAACCAATTTTGGGTGAACACAGGGGTGAAATAATATTGGTTTGCACCGGTTCGGGTGAACCAGAGTTGATAAAAACTACCAGTTCAAGCGAACTAGTAGTTAAAAAAAGCTACCAGTTTGTCTGAACTGGCATTTCCGATGTTCAGCTGCTTTCTAGCAAATCTAAATTGCGTGGCACAGCTGTCTCCCCCCCTTCACTGTTCTAGTTACCTTAGATAAGGCTTCTTTTTCCACACAAAATGTGTGTTTGGCATGCACTGTGCATGCGCATAGAGCATGTTTTTGGCATGCAGTATGCATGCATGCATGCAGTGTGCATTTGACATACACCGCGCATGCGCAGGCAGAGAACTGGTCGCAATCCGCGGAGGATTTCACCACTGGATGAACAGATAAAGTCACAATTGAATGACATCCAACAATACATTATTAAACAAAGGCTTTCAAAATATGATCTAAACAGGGCTATTTTATGGGTTTCCTAGGTATTGTATTAAACACAATGTGTTAAAAGCAGCACAGACAAAAGTCACAGGACTTACTTTTTGACACTCTGCCATCTTGCTGATTTGACTCCTCTCCCACAGATGCTACTGCCTGCTCTTAGTGGGACAATGTTTTTTAATTGTGGTTCCTGGCACTTCGTATACTTATATTTATAAATATAATACAAACCTTCTTGGATTACAACTTTCTTGTCATTCAGGCTAAGCAGCAAGGGATTTAATTCCTCTTTCATTTCTTATGTTATATTCCTATGCATACTACTAAAGGAAGTAGCTGCACCAAAGCAAATGACTCTCAGATACTTTGAAAAGTTTTGTTTTACCAGTAGTCCTCATTTAACAAGTGCCTTGGATAGTGACTATTCACAAATAAGATGGTAATAAATGGTAATAAAAATAATTTTCCAACCAATGCTCACATTTATGACAATAAAAGCTTTCAGTCTAAAATTGATTTAAGGTCTGGTCAGTTTCAGGCAGCAGCTGCAAGCCAGCTAGAGGGTTCCAATCAAATAATTAAGGTCACAGAGCTGAGCTTATTAACTTGCAGTTACTACTTTTCTCTAGGGAGAAAAGTTGATTTAAGCTATCTCTCTGCCCAATGAGGGTTGTAAAAAAAAAGGGAGGGAAGCAGAGAAGTGTGTCAGGCAGAACTTTCTTTCAATGAGAAAGCAACAACCAGTACTTTTTACAGCTTCTGTCTCTGTCACATGGTTCACTTAGTGACTGTGTCTCTGAGCATTATTAGTTACTAAAAGAGGACCAACTGTATTCTTTAGATCTTTTTTCCAGAGTCTCAGTGTGGCTTACATAGGAATCTTCTCCTGTTTTATCTGCAAAGTGAGGATATCCCATGAGGTGGGTTTAACCCAGTGAAGTGGCTTGAACTGAGAAAATGTGAATGACTCGCCAGTGAATTTCCATGGCTAAGGAGAGACTTGAACCTGGGTCTTCTGGATCCTAGCTCAGCAATTTCTCCAGTATATATTCCAGTTTATGGTTTTCAGAACAATCCAAGAAGGCAGGAAAGGGTGAATTTACAGCAAAATTACTTCCCACGCAAAAGTCATGCTGGCACAACAGAAGGTTAGGAAGTGTAGCTATATGAAAACTAATTGCATCTTCTCAAAGGCTAACATAGCTTTTTCTGGAGAAAGGAATAAATGGACTCAGTAGTGGTTCTACAAGGGCAGGTAAGGTTGCCACATTTACATGACGAAGAGTTATGAGAGTTAATGTCTCTGAATGCCTATGAATTTCCTAAAAGGGAGGATCCAAATCACCCTGGGGAATCTCTTTGAATTAGTATAGGATTGCAGTCTAAATGTAAGTTGGAGCCTGCTAATTGCTAGTGTGATCTTCTAATTGCACATTTTACTTCTTAATTGCTAATCTCACTTCTTAATTGTTCATTATTTTTTCTACATTTGCATCAGCATTTCATTACATCTTTCTGTTTCTTTGATTCATCGATGCTTTGCTTGCACTAACACTTTATTTCATTTCCGTGTTGGTTGATTTAAATGTTTCCATTGTGCCCCTCCACCGTGGTGTTCAGGATGTTTTAGTAAAACAACAAAACAATAAAACAACATCACAAGACAATAAGGAGCATGATATTATATTAAGTAGCACAAAGTATTTATAATGCCTGGGATAATTGAGGCATTCCTCTAGCACCAAAAAGATTAGACAAAAAGCATCATATGAGATTTTCTGGCGAGAAGAGAATTTGGTTTAATTTAAGAATACTTTTTTCTTACTTGTGATAACCTCACCAGAGGTCAGTGCTTGCAGGTGCCTTCAGCATATGGGACGTTTAATTTGTTCTGGTATCATTTCCTTATATTCTCATAAACTTCATTATTTCATTATTAGTTGCATGTGTCAGGCCTGCCCCAACTTGGTCCTTTAGGCAAGAAAGACTCTCGACTCCATTTGTGTTAAAACATATACTTTACTAAAAGCCAAGTGGATTACAATGTAGCAAAGCCAGAACTGAAGTTCACACACTAAATTTTCCCAGTTAACTTTCCCCGTTAAGTTCCTCCCCCTTGCTGGCCCCTTATTGCCCAATTATATTTGAATAAATTGTTTTGGGAACTGTCTCTTCAATGGCAGGCTGATTGGTGAGCCATTGCATTCCATTCCCAGTGGTTTGACCTTGAGATGGTGTCTCTGGAAGGTATGATGAACAGTTAGTCTTTCCCCCTCTTGTCTGGCTCCCTACCCCCATAGTTCATGGCAAACTGGCAGCTAGAAAATGCAAGGCTCAGGTAGGTATACGATGGCAGTTTTGACAGCATGATTCAGAGGAGTCCTAAGCAGGTTCTCCTGCTTGCCTTTTTCAACACCTTCTGTTGAATTAAATTGAATTTGCTTTAGATTGTTTTAGGAGGAATTTTTAAAAATTATTTGCTTAACATGTTGGTCCATGGATACACAGGAACATCCTTACTGGGATTTTATGATAGTGAGTGAGAATCCTGTCCCTGAAACGTATTAGAAAATATATTCTCCAACAAATTTTGGGAAATCATTCACACAAATGGGCTGGGGAATTTAAAAAAACCCAGCTTAAGTTCAAATAGTACAGGGGTCAGCAATGTGTGGCTCCGGAGCCGCATGTGGCACTTTCACCCCTCTGCTGTGGCTCCCTGTCACTCAAAATATGCATCACAAGCACCAAGTGTGATACCTGCCAGCATGTGATTTATTGAGCTTTTCAACCCCTGGTAGGCCAACCATGGATAAATCCAAGAAAAGAAAAGTTTCAGAAGAAAACAGAACGTTTAATTCAACTACATATGCTGATTTTGTGGCTGCTCAAGAAATAGTCAGGCACGGGAAGGGTTTTGTGACTCCCGGTGTTTTCTTTTCTGTGGGAAATGGATCCAAATGGTTCTTTGGGTGTTTAAGGTTGCAGACCTCTGAAATAGTAAATGAGATGTGAACATTTAAGTGGTATTTAAAGGGTTTGATAATACTCTTTTGAAACCAACCACAGCTGAACAGATGGGACAGATCACCTATTATTACTATTTTTATATCTTTCACTTCAAAACCAGCAGTATTTCCTGTTATCTTAGAATCTGAGTGTCTATGTCAATCTGAAACTCATTCATTTTTTCAATGTTTAGGGTATAAAATGATTGAATGACCCTGAGAATGTAACTGCAGTACTTTTTCCCTCTGTGACCTATTCTTACGATTCCAGAGGAAGCTGATCAGTGTAACAGTGGTGGCACAGGGCTGGCACGTCAAAGACAAACATATGTAAGAGCACTACCTTTGAAATTCCATCAAATCTGGGTTAGATGAAAGTAGAGGTTTTCCAGATTTTTTTAAATAAGTGAGGTATGATAACAGTCAATATTAAGATATTTTTTCCCCAACAGAGCAGTGGGGGTCAAAGAGACTTAAAACACACAGTTTTTATCAATTCTTTAAATAAAAAAAAACTTGATTAAAAGCAATGTTATGCTAAATGAAAACCCAAATTGCAAATGAAATGATAAACTGTCACAGAGAGCAGTGCCTCCCTTCTAAGTTTGCATGAACTGTGAGGTCAAATTGCCTGAGAACATGTTACTAGCTCAAGATCAGTCAGCTATCTTTGTGCCAGTATAGAGATGAAAACCTGGATCTCCCCAGTCTAAACAGCAATAGCACTTAGACTTATATACCACTTCACAGTGCTTTACAGTCCTCTACAATCTGGGTCCTCATTTTACCAACCTGGGAATGATGGAAGGCTGAGTCAACCTTGAGCCGTGAGAATCAAACTTCTGGCAGTTGGCAGGATTAGCCTGCAATACTGCATTCTAACCACTGCATCATTACGGCTCTTATAATCCAACATGTTAGAGATGAGAAATAAATCAAGTCCAATCCCTATGTATGTGTTGAGGCAGATGAGCTGTTGAATGAATGGATCCCAGGTCCAAGTTGGCAGTTATATAAACATGCAACTGCCACTCGGCTTCAAAGCCATCAAGTAGTATGTCAACTATCCATTAATTCAGAAGTATGGCAGGTAGAAGACCTGAGAGCATCAAAGTATTTTACATCTAACACTAGCAATGGAAAATTATTTATTGGATATAGTTTCATCATATATATATATAT
>WNWU01000006.1:1646968-1661888 GCA_012654045.1 Ptyas mucosa
TTGTACATTTTTCTTTATTCTACATCATAATTTCAATTTTGCAACAGCAGTTTACTTGTTGTATCAGATCCTTTTTAAATATATATGATGTTATACACCAGGGGTGGGTTCTACTTACCTTTACTACTAGTTTGCAATGGGGCTGCGCGCCATGCACATCAATGGGAGAAGCCTCCCACCGGTTTTACTACTGGTTCTATAGAACCAGTGCGAACCAGGGGCAACCCACCACTGTTATACATCCTAAACACAACCTTTAATTCTCTTAATCATATAGTATAGTCTCTTTTTACATACATAATATTGTATGTCATAATTATATCCATTATTTCCATGGTTATACCATTACAGTCTGTACATTTATCACTTTATGTGTTTTGATTTACAGTTGCATACTGTAAATCTGTAGTCCAATCATACTATTGCTTGCCATTCTTATGTATATCTTTGTACCTGTATTTATTTCTAGTTCGTTAATCATCTTTCATTATTAATTTTCTAATCTCTGCACCTATTATCTAGCCATTTATACAATAAGTCCCATATTGAGTAATATTCTGTTTCTCCTTTATCTTTAACTTCCATCATTAACCTGTCCATTTTGGCACATTCTAATATTTTCTTTATTACCATTTCATCTGTAGGTGTACTTCCATTTTTCCAATTTTGTGCGTATGTAATTCTAGCTGCTGTTATTACGTGTAACATTAAATATATAATTCTTTTATTGTGTTTCCCCGGTAGTATACCTAATAAGAATAATTCTGGTTTCAGATCTATTTGTTGTGCTATCATCTCCTCTAACCACCCTTTTTTCTTTAACCAATATTTTTTTGCCGATGGACAGGTCCACCACATATGATAATAAGATTCCTGTGCTCTTTACATTTCCAGATATGGTTTCATTCTTGTCTGCCATTTTAATCAAGACAAACTATGTCCGAAAGTTTTTAATTAAGTCAAGCCAAGGAATTGGGTTAAACCAAAGAGTGCCTGCCATTTATGGTTGGGCTTTGACCAGGAAGTCTGACACCGAGCCATCGTATGGTAGGGGGAGATGGGTCTTTGTGGAGGGAACACTTCCCCCTTTCTCCCAAAGTACCACATTGAAATGGAAAAATTATGGATTGGTCTTCATTCTATATAGAAGGAAGAATTGGGAGACTATTTGCTTCATCCTTCAGCCTGGAGAATGTAGAAGCCTTTCACTATGCAGGTGAGTATAGATAATAAGCATTCTCCCATTCTTCCATGCTGGAAAAGGCAAGGAACAAATACTCCATGCATGGAGAAAGGTGATGCATAGAAGAGGAGAGAGATAATGATCAATCTGTTTCTTGCACAAAACGCCTTCTTGCAGGAAGCATAAAGAGCATTCCTCTGTGTGAAGTGAAGGAAGGAAGAAATGAAGAAAAGATGTTCCATGCGCAGACAGGGAGTTCATTTTGTCACCTTATCTAGACCTTCTTTCTTCACGTAAAAGAAGATGGAAAGAAATTGCACGACTCTTTGGGGAGAAGAACCTCTTTTTAAGCTTTGATGTGCCAGAGGCAGATGTCTCTACATTCCTCCATGCTGTATAAAAAAGAAACCAGATGTGTCTGTGTGTTTCTCTGTGTGTACATATGTACAATGTTCTGGTTTTTCAGGCCAATTCCAATTAACTGAGCCCATTTGCAATACTCTTCAGAGTAGAATTACTTTATCAAAACCTTGCCAGGATGTCATTTTCTGCCAGTGAAGTCCCTAGCTCCATTACTTATTAAGCAAATTAGAGTGCAAGGATGTGTGGTCCCAAATCTGGCTGTCTTGCTAGAGACCTTTGCTTATGAAGACGGGAGCTTGCACTTCAAATCTCTAAGAACTATTTTGTGATAAATGATTTCCAGCTTCCTCATCATTAACTCCCTTAAATATAGCATCTGAAAATGTTTATATGGATTAGCTAGGTAATCTAGTATGAAGCACAAGTTGCAAACCAAAGTGAAATTGAGTTCCCAACTGACTGGAAAAACTAATTAATGATTTAATTGCACCACTTCTAGCAGATCTATAGCTGTGACTTAAAAGCTAATTGAGAAGTGAACTGCCTGAGGAGAGAGTCAAGGCTCGGTGCTGGCTATCACGTTCAGCCAGAGAACAATTTGACCAGCTAGCTAGGCGGTGGTTAGGAGAAGGTCTAGCAGGACCTCTTTGCAATCCATATTTGATTTTTTAATGGCCAGTTGATGAATGTGGGGGCTTCACAGCACCTGAATGACTCATCAACAGTTTCAGTTCAGTCCTAGCTGTTGTCTCCATGCCCCTTCAATCAATACATTGTTCTCTACATCAAAGCCAAAGGGGATAATCCACAACAAAAGGAGAATTGGGACAAGCATTCTCCTTGCTTCTGTATATCCAAGGTGGTATCATTAATTGGTCCCAGCAGGGCAACCTACCTTAGTGCACCAATTTCCTCCACTGGCAATAGGTGGACTCTTTAACAGAAATAGATCGTTATCTTTCTTCTTATCCTGGAGAAAATAGGGTTTAATGTGGCTTGTGGTAAGAGTATCTGGAATGTTGTGAGCCTCCAGAGCATTTATATTCTTTTCACTTCTTCCCCTCATTTGTTTTTTTAAGATAATTTTTCTGACTAGGAAGAGAAAGAGGGGATAGGAAGCTATTCAAGAGTTCTGCGGAGGTCTATTCTTATATCTAGGAACTGAAACCGCCACCAGAAGATGTGATTCTTTGGCTATAGTAGATCTGCATTTCATCTCTCCCCCCCCTTTCTCACTAACTTTGTAACCTTTGTTAGTATTCTTCTGATGAGCCCCTTTAGGCAACGTCATCCTAACATGGCCTACATAAAGAACTGAAACATAAAAGACAAAATGAACCAATTCATGATTATTACAAATGTAAGAGGTCCATCTAAAAAATGCTCTAAAGGCCACAAGTTCCCAAAATGCACTCAGGCTCCCTCTGGGGGTTATAAATAACTTAGAAGGAAGTCAGTAATTAGGATTGTCCAGGCAAAGTGAGAGCATTATCAAAACCTATGCTGGGTTTTCTTGCTCAGTCTGATACAAACCTACAGTTGTGATAGTGCAAATTTGAACCGCCTATGATGCATTGATTGAATTTGATCATTTTAAATGATGTATGCCAGTCATTAAAGGTAGAACAGATCAGGAAATTGACTCCCCAGGAAAACTAGAACAATTTATTTATTTATTAAGATTTTTATGGCTACCAAACTCACTCATGGTGATTCCAGACAGCTTACAGAACTAAAACCCCAAATACAAACTCATTGGAACAATGAGACCATCACGCCTTGGTGACAATCAAACCATTTGATGGGCTCTGTATTATCCTGGGGTCCTCAAGCTCACTGAAAAAATCTTGTCTTCAGGGCGTTTTGAAAGAGTATCAAGGTTGGAACAGGGGTGGGTTTTACTTACCTTTACTACTGGTTTGCAACAGGGCCCCGTGCACGCACTTGCTTCGCTCGCACATGTACGCACTCTACTGCGCATGCACAGAACATTCTGATGATGTCGGGGCTGGTGGGTGGAGCCTCCCGCCAGTTTTACTACCGGTTCTATAGAACCGGTGTGAACCGGGGGCAACCCACCACTGGGTTGGAACCTATGTTATCTCTGTGGAAATAATGTTCCACAGGGAGGGAACTACCACAGAGAAGGTCTTCTTCTTGATTCCACTAATGGATCTCCTTAAGATAGGGGTCTATAACATATCCCACCTTCCCACTCTAGTGAGTCAAGTAGATGTAATGGTATTCATTTACCTTCGCTACCGGTTCACAAATTGGAGTGCGTGCGTCACCTCCACGCATGTGCAGGATCTTCTGCGCATGCACAGAGCATCCAAAATGGGACGTGATGACATCTGGGCAGGTGGGCAGAGCCTCTTGCAGCCGCTGCTACCAGTTTGCCTGAACTGGATAGAATCGGCTGAATAGCACCACTGATGTAACTGGAGAAAGACGTCCCAGTTTGAACTATACTTTATTGAGATAGACTAAAGTAACTCCTTCCTGCTAGTCTTACTCTCTTCCTAACACAATCTCCATTCCTAGGGCTTCAAGATTGCTCCCATCCTAGTTGTTTCTGTAATGACTTCTGAATATTACTTCAAAGCCATCTTCATGGATTCCTAGAAAATATTCACCTCTTGCCCAACCCTAATACCAATGTAATTAGTCTTATTCATGAAGGGGATGCTGAAACAAATTTACTTTTTTTTTTTTTAGAAAATCATAGTATCCAAAGTTTGAAAATCACTTCTATAGACCACTGATATGCATTGAAAAAAATTAAAAATGTAAACAGCAACAGAATATGCAATAAAAGTGCTTATAGTATTTTTAGTAAACAGCAAAACAAAGGGATTTCTAAGACCAGTTAAAAGATGGGGAATAGATAGCTTAAACCAGTGATGGCTAATCTTTTTGCCATCGCATGCCAGGAGCAGGGCTGGGGATCACACGTGCGTGTGCCCACACCCATAATTCTATGTGCCCTGCCCCCGCGGATGTGTGTCCCCCACCCCTGCTCCTGGCACACAATAGCATGGTAGGCCCATTTTTTGCTCTCCATAATTCTTCAGGCACTCTGTCTATCAGATCTAATTCCTTAAATCTATTTGTCAACTCTACTGTATATTCATAGGGATATGATTTAGTTCATACCTGAGTGGACAAGTGCTTTTCCCTACTTTCTTCAATTTAAGCCTAAATTTTGCAATGAGAAGCTCATGATCTGAGCCACAGTCAGCTCCTGGTCTTCTTTTTACTGACTGTATAGAGCAGTGATGGCTAACCTTTTTGCCATCGCGTGCCAAAAGCAGGAGGAGCGCAGTGGGGTCACATGCAACCGTGCCCACATCCATAATTCTATGCGCCCCGCACCCTCGTGCTCCTCCCCTTTTGGCATGTGATGGCATGGTAGGGGCATTTTTTGCTCTCCCCAGGCTCCAGAGCCTTTCTAGGAGCCTGGGGAGGGCAAAAACAACCTTCCCCAACCCCCTAGAGCCCCCCCGGAGGCCGGAAACAGTGTGTTTCCTGACTTCTGGTAGACCCAGAAGGACTGAAAATCACCTGGCTGGCACACGCATGCATGCTGGAGCTGAGCTCGCGTGCCCACGATATGGCTCCGTGTGCCACCTGTGGCACCTGTGCCATAGGTTCGCCATCACGGGTATAGAGCTTCTCTATCTTTGGCTGCAGACCACATAGTCAATCTGATTTCTGTGTTGACTGTCTGGTGATATCCATGTGTAGAGTTGCCTCTTGGGTTGTTGGAAAAGAGTGTTTGTTATGACCATCATATTCTCTTGACAAAATTCTATCAGCCTGTGCCCTGCTTCATTTTGTACTCCAAGGCCAAACTTGCCTGTTAATCCAGTTATCTTTTGGATTCCTACTTTAGCATTCCAAAATATAAATTTTGATTTATATGCCACCCTTCTCTGGAGACTCAGGGCAGCTTACAATGCGTTAAGCAATAGCCTTCATACTTTTGTATATTTATACAAAGTCAGTTTATTGCCCCCACAATCTGGGTCCTCATTTTACCTACCTTAGAAAGGATGGAAGCTGAGTCAACCTTGAGCCTGGTGGGATTTGAACTTGCAGTAATTGCAAGCAGCTGGAAACTTAAGTGCTACTTTTAAGAGCACTTAGTCCACTGCGCCACCAGGCCATATTGAATGGTTTGCCTTGGATTCGAACTGAGATCATTCTGTCATTTTGGGGATTGTATTCCAGTATTGCTTTTCCTACTTTTTTATTGATTATGAAGGCTACTCCATTTCTTCTGAGGGATTCTTGCCCACAGTAGAATACCTGATGGTCATCTGAATTAAATTCACCCATTCCTGTCCATTTTAGTTCGCTGATTCCTAAGATGTCGATGTTCAGTCTTGTCATCTCTTGTTTGACCAAGTCCAGCTTGCTTTGATTCATGGATCTTACATTCCAGGTTCCTATGGAGAAAAAATATTTACAGCGTCGGATTTTCCTTTCACCACCAGATGCATCCACAGCTGAGTGTCCTTTTGGCTTTGGGCCAGTCGCTTCACTCTTTCTGGTGCTACTAGTACTAGCTCTCTGCTCTTCCCCAGTAGCATACTGGACACCTTCCGACCTGAGGGTCTCATCTTCCGGTGTCATATCTTTTTTTTTCCTTTTGGTACTGTCCATGGGGTTTTAATGGCAAAGATACTGGAGTGGGTTGCCATTTCCTTCTCCAGTGGATCACATTTTGTCAGAACTCTCTGCTATTACCTGGCCCTCTTGGGTGGTCCTGCATGGCATAGTTCATAGCTTCATTGAGCTATGCAAGCTCATTTGCCACAACAAGGCAATAATACATGAAGGGGTTGACTTATAATAGACCACAGCAATTTTATTCAAAAACTATTCAGGCAAAACTTAGAAGTTGTTTCTTAGATTGTTTCTTGCAAGGAAAAACAATCTGCATGGTGGCAAATATTTATACTGTTTCTGCTAGAGCTGTACAAACTCTTTAAAAAAAAAGATGCTTTAGAGTATGCACAAAGCACCTCTTTTCAAATAGTTGAATTGTTGTGTGTTTTTCCAAGCCCATGTAGTGACTGTCTAAGTTGTCCCCTACTATCTCTGCATGCTTTTGCGTAGACAGCCATATCACAAAGTGGAGACAGAGGAGAGCAATTTCCAAAGACACCACAAGAGTATGGCAAAAAAAAAAAAAAAAAAACCCCACAAAAATACCCTGGTTACTTTAATGATTCAAAGAAAGGCGATATATTTGTACCCTATTGAGTTCTGAAGAATCTCTTTTAAAGGATTTGCACAGCAATAGTTCTCACCACTTGTTTCAAAGGGGCACACTTCCCTTTATTGTAAAGAGAATCTTTAAAACTGAGGTCTTGCTTCTGAAGCAAGAGGGTGAAGAACCACACAAGAAATGGTAGGCTACAAAGAAAGACTCCTTGAGAATAATTAGCCTACTCTTTAGGATACTCTTATCTGTTAAAAGCCATTTTTTCTGGGTTGGAAGATAAAAGCTTTTACTTTGTCGTAAACCAGTGCTGATTTGCTCAGCTGTAATACCAGCATAACAGTTGAAAAGATTTTGGTTGACCTGGTTTTTGGGTTGAGAGCTTAGAACAATCTCGACCTTAGTATTTGTGAACTAAACCCTGAACTGCCCTCATAACCTGGGCTCTGGTTAGTATATCTTATCTTGTATTTGTACAACTGTCCTTGGAAGTTGAAGTGTTGAAAGTGTAAATTGCTTAGCTATGATAGAGTTAGGACACTTGTACATAGCTTGATTAGAATTTGGAAAACTCTTTCCATTTAACTGAGTATTCCAACTAATTAAATTAACAGCAGGTTTTTTTCCCATTTCTTCTGGAGATATCAGAGATGAAGCCAATCATTCCACAAATAAAACATCAGTGGTCCATTGTCCATTTGTATGTATGAGTGTGTGTATGCATGCCTCAGAACAGAATCAGATACACAAAAGAGGTCTTAAAATTATGATGATGTTCTCTATATCTTCAGTGCCAGGGGTAAAATCCAGCAGGTCCTGACAGGTTCTAGAGAACCGTAGTGGAAATTTTCAGCAGTTCGGAGAACTAGTAGTGGAAATTTTGAGTAGTTTGGAGAACGGCAAATACTACCTCTGGCTGGTCCCAGAGTGGGGTGGTAATGGAGATGTTGCAATATCCTTCCCCCAGGAGTGGGGAGGGAATGGGAATTTTGCAGTATCCTTCCCCTGCCATGCTCACCAAGCCACGCCCACCAAGCCACATCATGCCCACCAAGCCACGCCCACAGAACTGGTACTAAAAAAAAAATGGATTTCACCACTGCTTCAGTCTGCTTCCATTATTATCCCATTTAGAAAACTCTATTAACATTATGATACATTTCAAGCAAGTCAATTGGCATCAAATATAATTTTTCACCGAAGTTCTATTTGTGTAATTAAAAATGACTCCAGGAGTGGGAAAAAAACCCTTATTGTTACTCTTGCACTCCCTTTCTCTTCAATTTTAGATCTAAACCACTGGATGTTGAATGATCTGTGGGGATTACAAGCAGCCATCAGTTTCCTTCCCAGTTATTAATTCCAGGAAATAACCCAAATTTGAAACAAGATGGCTTGAATTACTGTGTGCTTTGACAGATTGCATATTTAATTGAATACAGTTTGCTAACAGAATAACCTAGTTAATGAGCTTGGGCAGAAGTAGGGATTTAGGTATTTATGCATAGCTTAAAGTTGGGGATCATGCGATGTAAAATAAATGTATGGTTAAATTTCCCTCCTGAAATATGCAATAAGGCTATGTGCATTGTGCATTTTTGTTGGTTTATTGTTTATTGTTGTCATTTTAAAAAGCATAAAATTCATTTTTGTTAATTAATCATATATCTGAAAATATCACGTTGGAAACTGCATGCAATAACCTTGCCTTGGAGGGTAATGTTCTAAAATGTGTTTCTGTGGGAATAAAAACTGAATTTTTATTTTTGCAAGAAATACATTTTTTCTCTCTCTCCCAAATTTGGGGTTATAGTGAATTGGGAACAGGGATGCCATTTATTTACTTCATTTCCATTTTGTGGTGGGGAAGACAGAATCTTTGTGGCTTGCTGGACTGTAAAAATTGTTGATTAATAGTCCCTACATAATGAGCTTGGCTTAGTATATCCCTACTGCAATATGCAAATCCTCAGATAATGAAGGCTACTTATATTAAAGTATGTTCAGCAGCATTATTGACAGTTAAATCCAAACATGCTCAAAGTTGTGATCAGAATGCATGGTTGTACAAGTATACTATGCTGAGCTATTATACATGAACAGCTGCTTATGTATTTAACCATTTTTGCAAACTAGTCTTCAACTAGTTCCTTTCAGCACTGAAGAGAAGTGCAGATACCATACCATATCATGGTATCATTCTAGACATGAATAACCCGTCAGTAAGGCTTAAAATGGGTATCATTTAGGATGACAGCTGACTATTAGGTATGCATCTGGATCACTTAATGGCCCAGTCTAGGAAAAATGCCACCAAGCACTTGTACTAGAGTTAAATATGTCTTCAAAGTTTACCATGCAGTTAGATTTAAATTTTAATTGATTAGGATGAGTAGAGGAAAGGTATTTAAGCAACTGAGAGCAACCATGACTATCTATTAAGATGATCAGTTTAATAATTCTTTAGTGGAGTATATGATCCTGAGCAAACCATAATGTCTCTACCCATACCAACTTGCCAGAATGTAAGTTCTCCAGGGAAGGTATTTCTGTGTGACACCCACAAGAAAAGGTGTACAATGTGATTATAAAAGGGATTGTTTTTGTTGTGGCTTTAACAAAAGTTTCGGGTTAATGTGAGGGTTCCAAGGAACACCCCCAATGAAATAAAGCTCTGAGGCCTGAGGTTCCTCAAAGTTCCAATTTGTTAGAGATGTCATGTTGGCACATCTGGGGAAACCCGAATCTGAAAGCTTCCGGGATTTCTCCACCCAGTTAACAGTTCACAGCCCTGCCCCACACCCACAAGTTCATCACATTGTCCAATCAACTCTTCACACTCAACTGGATACAATCTTCTGGCAGTCTCCATCAAACGCAGGTAAAAGCCCTTGAATACGGAATGTTGTTATGACTAACTTTCTACCGCTCCAACAACAACCCCCTCCCAACTTCCCCAGTTGGGGAACTGGGGCAGTTTAGAAGCAAAAAGAAAATTATCTTCCAAAACTGACAAATAGGACATTTTCCACATCCTTCAAAAATGATGTGAGTATTGCTCATAGTATAATATTTTTGGAATCAGATTCATACTAAGTTGAACCAAATTGCAAACTTATTTGAATTGCAATCACATGATCAACACTTGATCAGTTTGACAAAAACTTGCCAAACTAGAACTATATGTTGAATAACTCCCAGCCAGGCAGGGAGCAGGGGTCAAGCAGGGAACTAGCCTTAAGTCTCTGCATAGCTGCAAGAGGCATAAGTCTGATCCTTCTAAGATCCATGAAAATGTATCTGTTTGTTTCCAAGGGAAGGCAAGCAATTTGGTGAAATTCCTGTAATATAGGTAGAACACAATAAAATAGCTGACTTGAACCTTTAATGAATGGATCTGTATGTTTGCACCTGACACTATAACTTTCTAAGCTACTAGAATCCTGACAGATTCTAGAGTGTGGCTACCCTGAACCTCTTCCTCCACCCTCTGCCAATTTGGGAATGTGCAATCTCTTAATCCCGGTCTCTTTTTGGGAAAGCTCTGAGTTGGCCAAATCCTCCCCCTTAGCTGCTGCAGGTGTACATTTCATCACAAGAATTTACATTTGGAAAAAAAAATGTTTGAAGAATTGTAGTGGAACCACCATTTAGCAAAATGATGAACTGCAATGTACTGAAATTTCTATAAATATGTAACTTCTAATAGCTTTAAGTCACCTCCAGATCATGCACCATTTGTAACTGCATCTTTCCTTATCTGAAAAACATAATAAGATGAAAGTTAAATGTGAGGAAATGGCTTTCTTTAAACTTCATGCTCTTGCTTTGCTTTGAATTAAAATCAATTGGCATTTGGTTCTAGTGAGAAAGCTGTCACATTGACTGAGAACTGGCTAAAGGTGTTTAAATGAAGGCAGAAGATAATGGACGATGCATCAGGACCAAGACAAGTTGTCTATTGGCATGCACAAAGAGAACTCTTTCAGCTTGGTTTTATTTAACAGCATTATTAATCATCTGAGAGAGGAAGTAAACAACACATTAATTAAGTCCGTAGATGACAAGAAATAGAGATATGTGGCAATGGCTATCCAAAGGCAGCTGAAATAGTGGGATGGGATTTATATATGGAATAACAATTATGTATATTGGAATGGTGAACCTGATATTACAGTTCCAGAAATACTTCAAATATTTATTTTGACTAATCAGCCAAAGAGTAAATGTAACACAACTTCAAAACTGTGTAAGCATAGCAATTAAAAATGGAGAGGGTGTCTAAAATTAGGTTGTAACGGATCCAAAGATGTTAATAATAAATTCTTGCTTATAAATACAGAAGTAACTGAACTGATTAAAGTTTCACAAGTCCACATTATTTTGTAATCACTGAAATCATCATGTTTGTGTTAGTGAGAATTCACATGTACTTGGGTGACACATTTTGAAACTGAAACGAAGTCAAATGTTTCAGATACTTCAGAATTTTCAGGATTTCCTGTTGCTTGGGTTGCCAGTATTTTCCACTGTAAAATACTGTAACTGATTTTACAGATATTAATATTTATAGGAGGCCCCTAATTTTTTTCCAGACACATCCAACCTGAAATCTATGAAGAGATAGGATAAACCTTTTCAAAGATACACTTTGAAAACGTGTGCCTGCTCAATTTAGCAACCACAATCAGTGAAATAAAAGATAGACCCAGAAGTAAAAATGAAATGATGGGAAACCGCTCTGAGGAAGAATTTTCACAGAAATTTGATCATGAACTGAAATGTATCTTTTTTCCTAAGTCAAGCAAGACACTTCTATCATAAGTTGCTTAAAATGCTAGTCTTGAAAATAATCACACATTTTATTACTAGCTTTGCCTTTACAATAATGTTTGGTATTTAAAAAACAGGTACCAATGATACTTCATTCAATGTTTTTTCATTACAGTAGTTAATCTCAAAACAAACAAACAAACAAACAAACAAACAAACAAACCCTGAGAAGACATTGGAATATATACACTTATTCTAGATATACTTCAGATCTGATTCAATAATTGACAAATCACCTTGCTGAAAAGCAGAACAAATCTGAAGCATTTGAATTTAATTGGATTCTCAATCCATGTCTCTCACTTAGTAGCATAAGCAGCTCACAAACAACCAAGCTTTATTTTTTACTTTTAACAGGAAGGATGCATGAATTCTAAGCTCTTCTGAACTTTGAAGAAATGTGTTTTTACGTGATATAATTTTTTTCTTGTAATCATAATAATGTATTTTCGGGCCTGCTTCTCATTCTGTGGGAGTAAATCTACCAGATATACAAAATAAGCACAGATGAGTTTTGTACAAAGAAAACCAAGCAAGGAGAATTTTTAAATTGCACTATTATGAGAGGAGTTCATTAGTCCCACACCAATCATTATTTTGCAGATAATTTCTATGGAAACCAGAAACACTGTAGGAAACCTGCCATGTTTTTAAAGGATAGAGGTAGAAAATTTTGCACCAGATACTATCAAAATGGATTTAGAAAAGGTAGCAAGAATCAGCCAGGAACAGTCTGCCCCAAACCAAGAGCAACCGGTTTTAATATTGTTGTGTTCACTTCAGTAATTTCAACAAAGCACAGAACAGCATCAGCAAATTATAACATTCCACTTCTCTGCCAGAAAGGACTTGATGATATACCTGTCATTAATTCATCTCTTCTCACATTGACATATTCTGTTTATAAAAACTGAATGCCAAGTAGCTTATTTTGTTCCTTTCTTCCTTTTGTCGATGTCATTGTTCATTTACATTCTCTGCTTTTATGGAACTTTCCAAAGCCTACGAAGCTTTACGAAGGTTCGCATTCTGCTTATTTCTACATTATTTCCTGAAATTTGGCTAAAAGATTTTGGCAGAAATAGCTTAAACTCAGGATTCTACAAAACGTGATCTGTGTCCCTGCTATTAAGTGAACATACTTAGTTATGTTCTAACTCCGAGTTATGTTCTCCTAGTATAGTACATTCATTTATCTCAACTGACATAATTCCTGCTCTTTACAATTATATCACATGGGTAAACCTACTCGGTGGCAGATGCCATAAAATCAATTTACTGCAGCAATGTAACATCTACGCAAATTGAAAATGTAAAATGAGCAAGCAGGATTTCATATCTGGTTTAATGAAGAAACAAACTTGTCTGAGAAATCTGAGCAGGATAGCATTTCACAACAGTTTTGAAGTAACATGGAATCTTGTTTTCACAGAGATTCCATTTGTCATAGCTAAGAGAAAATAAACAGTAAAGTCATAGAGAAGTTCCTAGAGCGGCCCTGCCTCTGCTTTAAGTCTTCTCTAGATTGCTGTATGACTGTCTCCATGCTGACACCAGGAAGAGGAACTTCTGATGTGATCTAGCTATCTAAAAAATATTAATTTAACCCTAAATTAAAATTAATATCCCATTCCTGACTTCCTGGGTTTGTTTAACATGTTAAACACATCCATGATCCAGTTAGAAAAGTGAAACATAGCTCATAAGTAACAAGTAACATAAGTAACATCAGAAGTGATGGATGGTCCAACACTGGAAGTTTTTAAGAAGGGATTGGATAACCATCTGCAATGGTATAGGGTTCCCTGCCTGAACAAGGAGTTGGACTAAAAGACCAACTCCTTGTTGAAGGGACTAAAAGGTCCCTTCAAACTTCTGTTATTTATTTTTTAAAAATTTGATTTACCGTATATACTCGAATATAAGCTGAGTTTTTCAGCACGTTTTTCAGGCTGAAAAAGCCCCCCTCGGCTTATATTCGAGTCACAAAAAAAATGCCTTTTTAAAAGAAAACAAATGAGTAGACTCGTGTCTGCAAAAATAGAAAAAACAGCCCCTTTCAGCTTCATATTACCATAAGCTGATTTGAACAGCTTCCCAACTCTCAGCTGATTTGCTTTCAGCTGTTTTGGGCAGGAGTCTTTTTCTAGCTGCAAAGAGTCCTGCTGGAGCACATTTTTTTTCTCTTTGTGCAATTCAAGCTGAAAATGAAACTGAAAGTAAAGCAGGTTGTTGCCTTTGCTGTTTCCTTGCCACGTTGGAAAGGCAGATTTCTTTTCTTTTTCCTCATCAAAAAAGGTACGTGCAAACAATGGGAAATTTATGGCAGATGGCAAAAGAGGAGAGTTCAAGATTTTAAAACACAAAAGAAAAAAAAGCTCTATTTAACTAGGGAATTGTAATAATTGAGATACTATTAATTGTATATTGTGTTGAAAGCAGAAATGGTTAAGTTGTGGTTTGGAAGAATATATGGGGGAAATTATTTGGTTTATTATTATTGGTAAATATAATTACCAGTAATTGATTTGTAAGAAATTGGGTTGCATGGAAATAATTGAAATATTCATGTTCATATTGATTAATATACAAAAAAGATAGTTATATAACTAATTGATTTATATTAAAATGTTGAATTTGTATTGAACAACTGTAATATTACATAATTAACCAATGTGAGGATGGATATAAAAATAGATGACAATGGGAAGGGGTATAATATAGAATAGAAGTGAAAAATTGAATTTGATTAAGATTAGAGATGAGGATAAAGGGTAATATTGGTTTTTTTTAAAAAAATAGATGAGGAATAAATATGGCAAAAAGGAAATATAGAAATTGTAAATTTAAGTGAAATGACTAAACACTGTTTAAATTTGTGAACCGGCCAAATACTCTGCTCAAAGAAAATACATTGTATGTTTGTATGTGTGTTTCTAATTATTGCTATTTATTCATATTTGTTCTCTTTTATTCTTTAAAGTTTAACAATTCATTCTTTATCTTGATATCTTTATATTTCTTTGGGGTTGGTTTTCTTCCCTTTCATCTTTTTTATTGTACAGCAATCTTTCTCCTCAAACCTACCACCTCTCTCTTTGAGAAAGGGGGGAGAAAGAGAATGAGAGAGAGAGTGGGGAGAGAGAGAGAGAACGAGGGGGAGAGAGAAAGAATGAGAAAGAGAGGGGAAGAGAGAAATGGTGATAAGGGCAAAAAATGTAAAATGTGAGGACAGTCGTAAGTTCGAGGACTGGTCACAAGTGTGAGGACCAGTCAAAAATTACTTTTTCAGCCCTCTGAGTAGTCCATAT
>WNWU01000006.1:1663507-1690179 GCA_012654045.1 Ptyas mucosa
CCCTTCATCTCTTTCCCCCTTCTCTCCTTCATTTCTCTTTCTCCCCCATTTCTCTCCTTCATTTGTCTTTCTCTCATCTCTTTCTCCTCTCCCCCTTTCTTCCCTTCATCTCTTTCCCCTTTCTTTCCTTCATTTCTCTTTCTCCCCCCATTTCTCTCCTTCATTTGTCTTTCTCTCCATCTCTTTCTCCTCTCCCCCTTTCTTCCCTTCATCTCTTTCCCCCTTCTCTCCTTCATTTCTCTTTCTCCCCCATTTCTCTTCTTCATTTCTCTTTCTCTCTATCTCTTTCTCCTCTCCCCCTTTCTTCCCTTCATCTCTTTCCCCCTTCTCTCCTTCATTTCTCTTTCTCCCCCATTTCTCTTCTTCATTTCTCTTTCTCTCCATCTTTCTCCCTCCCCCTTTCTCCCCTTCATCTCTTTCCCCCTTCTTTCCTTCATTTCTCTTTCTCCCCCCATTTCTCTCCTTCATTTCTCTTTCTCCCTCCATTTCTCTCCTTCATTTCTCTTTCTCTCCATCTCTTTCTCCCTCCCCTTCTCCCCTTCATCTCTTTCCCCCTTCTTTCCTTCATTTCTCTTTCTCCCCCCCATTTCTCTCCTTCATTTCTCTTTCTCTCCATCTTTCTCCTCTCCCGTCTCGGCAGCGGTGGCTGTGAACCTACCCACCATCGGCTCGCCCCTCGGCTCGCCCCTCGGCTTGGAGGTGGCACTTTAAGCTGCACCCCACTGTGCATGTGCCCACCCGGCTGCGCCTGCAGTCGGCTCTTGTTGCTCTTACTGAGCTTTGCAATGGGGCAGACGGTGACTCTCCTCCTCCTGGAGCCCATTATGATGCAGAGCTTCAGTTGCAGCCTGGGCAGCCAGTATTCCAGGGTGGAGAAAAGTTGTGCATCTCTCCCAGTGACTGGATGGGCTAGGGAAGGGGTGGACAATTGTGACTCTTTTACAACCTGTGGATTTCAACTCCCAGAATTCCTGAGACAGCCGTCTGGAATTCTGGGAGTTGAAGTCCACAGGTTGTAAAAGAGCCACAATTGCCCACTCCTGGCTAGGGTAGGCTGATGCCGTGCAGGTGGGAGGCGGGGCAGGGCGAGGGGTGGGTGAGCCAGCAATTTAACAAATGGTTCGGTGTGCTACGAGGCCAATTACAAGAAAACACCAAACCGTTTGTTAAATTGCTAGCTCGCTCGCCCCTCATGCACCGCTATTTATTGGCAATAAATAGTGGTACGGAGGGGCGGGGCAAGGGGTGAGCCAGAAATTTAACAAACAGTTCGGCCGAACCGCCTAGAACCGGCAGAATCCCACCACTGTTTGGACCTCTTATCTTTGATAGATTTGGGGATCTAAATTTAGAGCAAAGTTTGAAATGAAAATATGAAATGAAATGGACATATTATCACACTCCTGTTTAACTTCATGATTCATCTTGTAATTATACAATTACTGTACTTTCATTTTTGTTTGTGGCTTTGCTTCACTTAATTGATTTTGTTACTATAGGCTATTTTACCGCTATTAGCTTTAAATGCAACTCTATTTTTAACACAGAGGTATAACTATTTTTGTGCCATAGACTTTACCGCCTATTTGTCAATTTCTGGATGCTTTTTGCTATGAGATATTAAAACAGCATATTGACATCTAATTTTCTAAATGTTGTTTTACTTTTTTTTTAGTATTCAGAATTCTAAATTCAATGAAAAAAGTCTAAATCTCAACTACTTTTATGGCTAAAGCTAGTTATAGAATAAGGTATTGCTTCTAACAAATTGCATGCATAGTAAACAAATTCTATAAAAAATGAGAAGGAAAAAGTTAATCTAAAAAAAAGAAGATTGAAAAAATTATAAAAATATAAATTCAATAAGTTGAAGAATAAATTAATATTTTCTTAATATCGCTTCTGTCTTTTGAGTGCCATATGCAATATTTTATATAAATATTTACATAATTACATTAAGTCTATGCTGTTTGCATAACATACCAAATCATTTTATATAATTCTTTTGTCTACTTTAAAACTTTCTGTTACCTGTAAAAAAAAACTACTGAAAATTATGTCCCTCTGTCTTCATTTATTCTCTTGATTTTATTTTATGTTCTCCTTGACAAAATTCTTGTACCTCACAATATTTGGTTACCTCACAATAACCAATTACTTCTCATCCATGAAATGTTTTTGTTGTATTAGTTTTTTATTTTTAAATTTTAATAAAATAGTTATGCTTTCGCATAGCCTGGATTTGTATCTATTTCATATTCCATACTCATGTCAAAATGGCATGTCTAACATAATGAATTTTGAAACCTACATTAATTTTGACTTTCTACCACAAGTGTCTATGTCACCCAAATATCAGATCATGTTCTTCTAGCCCAGGCATGTGAAACACAAGGGCCATGGGCCGGATTCGGCTCGCTATGTGGTTGGATCCAGCCCGCAGGGCCATCCTAGAAAATATAAGGGGCTGGACTGCATCACTTTGGCCCAGTCTACCCAATGTGAAGAGGAAACATCAGGCCAGTGTGGCTTCGGCCCAGTCTATCCAATGCAAAGAGGAAACATTAACCAGTGTGGCTTCGGCCCATCTATCCAATGCAAAGAGGAAACATCGGCCAGCGTGGCTTTGGCCCGGACTACCCAGTGCAAAGAGGAAAAATGGCAGAAGTTTGGGGAGTGGTGTCAAACTGGCCACACCCATCCAGTTGGCCACACCCACCCAGTTGGCCATGCCCTCCCAGCCCCCTGAGGTCAACCACAGCCCTGATGCGGCCCTCAATGAAATTGAGTTTGACATCCCTGTTCTAGTCCTAAGAGTCTTCCATTTCTTAACAATAGTCATTATTTCATTCAGACAAGACAATAAGCTGCAAGTGTGTTATGCACAGAGACCCTTTTTGTGAGATGGGTGGCCACATAAATTTGATAAATAAATAAAAATACAATTTCAGATCAGGTAAACCCAATCCCTTTCTTTCCTTTGTATCTTATCTTGTAACATAAGATACCAAATTCAACCAAACCAAATAGAAAACAAGAATAAAAACTCTATGGAGTTTTGTGTTTGTTCTGTTTATTTGTTTGTTTGTTTTTGCAATTAAAAATGACCACTTTGTTAGATACTAAAAGGATCAAATGGGAATCTCTGTGGAATCTATATAACACATTCTGGGCTTATTTCCATGGACATAAGGGTTTTCTGAACCCTTTAAAATTTCCTCGGGAAGAAATGCCTGGCCCATGGAATCAGAACCATTACATTGTCATAATATAATATTGTCATTTCTAGAGGCACTCTAAACACATGTTTAAAGTAGATGGCAACTGGCCTGTTATATTCTGTCAGAACTTTTATTTACATGAAGAATGTTGGTTTCTGTTTTTAAATTGCCTAATTCTATGCATGCAGGAAAGTATATTCCCTTCCTCCAAGGGTCAGCCTGACCCAAATACTGATTTTTTAATTTATTTGGGCTTTTAAGCTCTGAAGTTAATTTGGGATGAATATTTGGTTTAACCAAATGCAATTGCAGCTTCCCCATAGAGCCCTGTATATGGGCTCCAGCTGTGATGAACAGGTCAACATGACAATCAAATGTAGCACAACACAGTTTGGAACGAAAAATGAACTCTTAAGCCACACAATACGCTTAAAGACTTGATGGGAAAAGTAGGTGGCAAAAGAATTTAACATGTCAACAAATCATATGGAATAATTGAGAAAAAAGTATTCGGCAGCCCTAACTGAAAGTAGTAAGTAGCTCAAGGCCTCTAAGAAATATTTAAAATGGCAGAGTACAAATTGTGTAAGCTGACTAAGTTGCCCTTTCTACATAAGTGTAGGTATATCTTATAGATACAAAGGGAAAAAGGCATCTCCATTCTTGTAAGATGTCATTACACTTATTCCTTCCAAGCAGTCTAGAAACTGGCTGTTGATGATGCTACAGTAGATGTCCAAACAATCACCTATGGGAAGTGAGCTAAGTGTTATGAGTTGGACATGTCAATGGTCCCTGAAAACTTCCAATACTTCTTGGCATCTCTATTTATTGGAACCACAGATGTTGCATCCCCTTTTTGATGATGACTTGATTATGAGATCTGTAGAAAAAAAATCTGCTATCCAGATTCAAGAAAGTCTGCATCATTTTGACAAATAAGATGTCCATATAAACATAGAGACATTTGAAACTGCTAGGAGTATATACTTGGACTATTATATGAATGTGTTGTATATTCACCCAACCTAAGATAAAATGAATATCTTATTCCAAAACTAAACCAGAAGCTTTCGAGCTTTCCTATGATGCCTGAGGTTTTACCATAAAAGTTTAATAATGCTGAGCCATTCATCATTTAGTATGCAAAAAGCTGTTTTGTACGATGTCAAGAAATTATTGACCTCTGATTCTATCTTGGTGCTTTATGAGGAAAAGATGCCATTACTCTTTACTACTGCTGCTTGTTTTATGAGAGAACTAGTTTGGTACAGTGGTTATGGTACTAAGCTAGAAATCAAGAGAATATGAGTTCTAGTCCCATTTTAGGCATAAAGTCAGCTGAGTCATCTTGGCTGGTCACTCTCTCTCAAACCTAAAGAAACAGGCAAGAGCTGTCCACTTCTGAAAACATTGCCAAGAAACCTGCAAGGATTTGTGACAAGCAGTGTCACAAGCAGTGACAAGGAGCCAAAAACTGACTTTAAGGAATATGCACAGACACACAGAGAGACACATAGGCATAGACACAAACACAGAGATCTTACAATAATGGAACTGTGCTTAGTCACAGCTACCAGATAGCATAGAGCAGGGGTGTCAAACTCACGTCATCATGTGACTTATCAGGACTTTTTCCCCCTTCACTAAACTGGGTGTGGTGTGGCCAGTGCATGACGCATTTGGCACACAGGCTCGGAGTTTGACAGCCATAGAGGTATTTGCTTCTTACTATTCTGAGACTATGTCTTTCATTAGAACATATAAGACATTAAGTGGAAACCATTGCTGTCACTTAATCTTATAAATCCCTTGCTATGCATTACATAGAAATTGTAAATAGAAACACATGTGGCTTTTTTAAAGCTTGTAAAAGAAATTTTAAAAAAAGATTCAACCATCACTTGCCAGACTAAAATATTGCCCTAATTAAAAGAGCCTTGGTGGTACAGCAGACTAAAGTGCTGTTAAGTAGCACCAGCTCCCTGCAATTACTGCAAGTTCAAATCTCATCAGGCTCAAGGTTGACTCATCCTTCCAAGGTAGGTAAAATGAGGATCCGGATTGTGGGGGCAATAAGCTGACTTTGTATAAAAAAGAGCAACCGCTTAGGGGGGGAGGGGCGAAAGCCCTACTAAGCAGGTATATACAAAAGTATGAAGGCTATTGCTTAATGCATTGTAAGCCGCCCTGAGTCTTCAGAGAAGGGCGGCATATAAATCGAACCAACAAATAAATAAATAAATAATTATCAGAATAAGCAGACTTGATTTGGATTTATCTACAAGCCTTTCCTCTCTTTTTGTGGGGTGGAATATGTATTATTTAGAAAAAGAATTTTGATGCATTCATTACTCAAACAGAACTTCTACAGAACCGGACATTAAGGTAATTCAGCAGTGATCCAATTTTATGTAGAAATATTAAAAGTTTGAAAAAAAGAAAGAAAAAAATAGCACATTGGGAAAATCAGCAAAAACTGTTTTTTTTCTGCTGAGTGAGCTATAGAAGAAAAAAAAGGAAAATATTTCAGATTTTCATGAAAGCTTATTGTATTACTTATTCTACAACCTGGTCTCTAATCTAATATGGCTTTTATTTTGCCAATTGAAAATCCAATTTCATTCTTTATTTACTATAATTATATGCTACTTCTACACAATCACATCTTAAAGCAACTTACAATAATACATTCATGTGTAGCTAATGCAAGACATGCAACGATCCAAATTTAGAGACAATCCATTGACATCTATAAGATCATGATTGCTTTCAATCTCACTGGGTCTGAATCCAACGTAATTCATTCATTCCAGGCTTAGCTACAGTGTGCATCATTGCAGGAAATGGGAATTGTCCGCTATGTTTAAAGTTGTTATACTTTATTAGGAAGCTGTACTTATCACTACAAGAAGACAAATATATGTGTTCTTTAAAAAAAAAAACAGAGTTCACATTGTGACTGACTTTCGACTGAAATGTTTAGTGGATACCAACTGAACTGCACAAATGTGTCGAGTCCAGCTTGGGATCAGAAATTACATAGAACAAAAGAAGAGAAAACTTGGATCTGATGCTTATGGTTGAAGTTTAATACTGGGGAAAGAAAATTCCCCTCCCTTCCTCTTCCTGAAAAAAAACCCTCATTCTATAAGATGAGAGGTCTGTGGATTTTTACATGGTTAGAAGACATTAGAAGACAGACACAGATTAACAGAGTTGGAAGGGACCTTGTAGGTCATCTAGTCCAACCCCCTGCCCAAGCAGCCATGGTTGGTCCCTCCATTTGAGCTGCCCGGGTTTATTAAACATTTTCCTTGGTTGGATATACACAATTTCTGGTGCAATGTACCTTCCTTATTCACAGCTTATTACTTTGATTCAAAAGATCATTTGCTATTTTTCTACATCTAAGGCTTCTGCGAGAGAAGAAATAAAAGCTTCCACCTCAGCATGGGAATTGGGTTGATTCAACAAGTTTGTGGGTTGCAACCTCATAAAAGAGATCAAGAAAACATAATCTGCAAAAACTGAAAAGCTTTTTTTCAGCACAAGGCCTTTAAGCACATGCAGCTGGGCAACTATTCAAGCAAAACTAATGCCATTGGAGAAGATACATCTGTGAGGCTGAAAATAATTGTACTGTTCTATTACAGCCAGCAGTATGTAAGCTTGAGTGCTTGCCACAGGTTACAAGGTGTTGAACATGTTTTATGTAGTTAGGTATGATTAAAAGTCAGCAAAGGCAAGATTTCTTTTTCTTGTTCTTTTAGCCCGTTTCTGCCTAGAACGATCATTTCCATCAAAGATTATGATTCTAAATAGGAAATTGGATAGTGACAAACTTCTGTTAAAAAACTAAGATAAAAAGGGTGATTTTTTTTTTGGTAGTTGATAAGTAGAATGAAAAATGCCATATAAGCAACACCGACTCTTGCTTTGTTTTGACATATTTTGGCAAAATTACCAAGGGCTCCTGACTTATTTTCACCCTCCTATTTTCTTGATATGTAATGGGATACCAGATAATCATGGTACACTGAGGTAGGAAATAAGTAGCTAATCACATGCAGATGCCAGGAGACATGTTTACAAAGTTAGAGGAGAATGTAGTTTGGAAATAAAACAAAGATCACTCTATAAATGGAAAAGTGGGGCAGAGGACTAATAAGAAGGAACAAAGGGCTCAAAATATGATATTGTAATCCCAAAACTCTTTAAAAGGGAAGACACACAGCTGAGAAAGAAGTCACTTAGACTACCGGGCTGAACCAGGAGCCCAACTGCTACTTCTCCATTCTAAAATGTAACCTAATCAAGTTTATCAGAAAGATTTTGGATGGGTTGGTGGTGACTTAGGACCTCAAGCTGCTAATGTAAGAAACATAAGAGAGGCATTACAAAGAGGCATTATGTTGATTGATTATATTAAGAAGCCACAGAGAAACTATGTAGTTTCCAAAAAGTTGGGTGGTTAGTTCATCCTTGATGTGGCTCCATCAAGAATCATTCAAATGGAGAAGAGGGAAGGTGTATGAGTTCACTCTAGCCCCAACCCAATACATATAAGGACTGTCCTGTTTATATATCTGTCAAAAAAGTTCAGTGGTCCACTCAAAATTTGCCTATCACATAAGGAGCAATATGGATACAAACTTGAGGAAAAATGCAGAAGTTGTTACTTCTGATGGAAATATCAGCCCAGAAAGGCAAGAAGTGGTAAGGAAGAACTTCAGGACTATCCCACCTCAGCTATCTTTGGTATAAGTAGGAGGGGAAAAACCTCAGCCTTTTAAGATTCCGATATTATAACCTATATCAATAAAGTAGAACTGTAGTATTTCTTGTGTTTGGTATGTTTGTATGTATACCATCCAACCTGGTATGTTAGGTGGTTTTAATTCAAGCCCAGTAAAGAATTATGGGTGAACCTAAACTAATTTGATAAACAATGGTTTGGATCAGGATTGTTACTAACCACAATTGTCCACATCAGAGTGATATTTATAAATTGCAAGTAATTAAATAAATTGTTGTAGATCTTCCCTTGCGTTGGAAGAAGATAAGTGGATGATTTTGAATAATTTTTTACCTATTCTCATTCCCTTAAGAGTAAAGTGTGGTCTCACATTTCATCTAAATCCACCAAATCTTTTTCAACCTTAAGGTAAATAGTATGTTAGAAATATAATCTAATAAGCATACATAAATGTTGAACATCATACCATGGCTCAGAAAGCCAAGGTAATAAGTTGTTCCTTAACTCATTTTCTTAAAAAGGAAGTGCCATCTTTGAAAGAGGACATGCCATAATTTTAGGGAAGGTTCTCTCTCTCTTGTATGTGCAGCAAAAGCTCCTGAAAACTAAGGGAAGCATTTTTAAAAGAATGTAGTTTCCAGACAGGTTCCTGACAGAGACATTGATATACACGAATTACCGGTAAATGATTTAGAGCTTTAAAAGTTAACTCAAAACCTTGAATTCTATCTAGAATCAGTTGCAAACCAGGACAAACGTTCAATAATGCCCAAATAATTGTATTGTTTAACAGCTTATTTGCTAAATTTTGTACTATTTGAAGTTTCTGAATTTTCTACAAGGATAATCCCATGCTGAAATACAGTAGAAAATAAAATAACTTTGCCAGGTTCCACTGATTCAAAAATGGATACAATTGCAATGATAGACATAACATCCAAAGACAGCTGGGATAAAAGAGCACTGCCAAAGTTCAGACCGGCTTTCAAAAGGAATGTCATTTCATTGGAAGGAGACTGAAACCCCATTGTTGTGGTTGTTGGTACACCATCAGCCTGCATGACATGACCAGGTTCAGAGGAATTCTAGTTTTTATTTTGTCACAGAAGTGGTAACGGTAGAAGGGCAAGGAAAGAAAGGCAAGGTAATGAAAAAAACATCTTGTTTGTTCAGTTATTTATAAGATTAGGAAACCTGGGTGAAGGATTGGGGTTAGAAGAGGTGATCAGGCTGTAAAAAATTGCTGATGGAGAAGAGGTGGCATCAAAACAAATGTTCTAGGAAGCAATTCTATGAATACATCCACTTACCTTAGGTACAAATCAAACACACAATTGCACTGTAAATCTCTTATCCTTCAATTGTACCACGGTGAAAATGAGAATATATAATTTGATGTGGGATTTTTTTTTTACAGCTCTCCTATCCTCAACAATGATATTTACATACACAAAAAAATAGCCCTATTTTCTGGGCCAAATGCTGAATAGCAGCAATTTAACTTGGTTTTTTTTTCCCCTTAAGAGAATTGACTGCTCTAGAGGATAAATGATATTCCATGGATGCCTCAAATCATTGCCTGGCTTTGTAGATAGGTCTGCAAAAATAGAAAGCCAAAAAGAACAACCAAGCAAACTAGGGAAACCCTCCCCCCCACATTATTTTAAGCAAATACATTCACACCAGTTCCCTTAAATTAAATCTTTCAAGTTTTTTTTTCTCCAGTATTTTTGGTGGATATGGATATCCATCATATATTTGAAATTTTTATTTGTCGTTCGATTGGCCCTGCTTTAAATATCTGGAACCTGAAAGTTGGTGATTTTAAAGCTAATGTGAAATTGTTACAGGATATCTGACAAAGAATGTGATTAGCAGCTTTGAAACTTTGTGTGTACCATCACAGAGTTCTTTCTGCATGACAAATCTCTGTAAACCTGGTGTTGTGCTACAAATGGGAGTATGTATCTTGCTCAGAAGAAGCAGTATTTAATTTTTATTTCCCAGAATACAAAATACTGAATGGCAGTTGGAGATTGGATATGGCTGAACAGAAAAAAGAGTTGTCATCATCCTTTTCCTTTTCTCTGACAGCAAGAATATTCATTTACTGAAGCATCATTGAGTTAAATTTAAAATATACCTTAAATCAGGGGATAGTGATTCGTTGTCAAACTACTAGAATGATGCATCAAATGGTCTGCCTTGGTCCTAGCCGGAGTACTTGCCAACATTTTTATTAATGACATGGGTGAAGAAGTAAATGGAATGCTTGTGAAATCTAGGGATGATCCAAAGCTGGATACACTCTAAGCACTGGGAAAATTATTGCATGATAGGTTTTGTGGGGTGATTCAAACAGAAGCAGTATAGGCAGTCCTCGTTTAACAACACTAATTGGGATCAGTAAAGTGGTTCCCAGGTGAAACATTATGTGATCACATCACTTAGTGATGGCAGTTCTGGTAGTGACAGTTGTGATAGTTAGGTAGGACCATGCAGTGTTGGGCAATGCTTCTCCTGCCCTGCTTCAATGTCATCTGTTCACCTATCTCCCCCACATCTCTGCTCTTTTGGCTACCCTCCATTCTGCCACCCTGCTGCCCTGCACTCTGTCGCAAACTTGGTGTGCCTTCTGCCACTCCTCACTGCTTCCAGCCAAACTTTGTTGTCCCACTGCTGACAAGGCACATCTGGTCTGGCCCTTTGTGAAGCAGCTGCTGGCTGTGTGCAGCCTTCCCAAAGAGTGGTGTGGCCTTCTGAAGCTGCATGAGACGTTTGGAAGGCCTAAGGAGGTCAAGAGTTGCCTCACAAAGGGCCAGGCTAAGTATGCCTCATCAACAGAGGGACAGCAAAGGTAAATTGGTGGCAGCAGTGGTGGTGAAGGGCAGAGCATCAAGATTGGCAATGATGAAAGAGGGCAGGGCTGCCAAACAGGCAGATGGAGGGAGTTGAAGTGCATCCTGCAATCATAAATGCAAGCAGGCTAGCAATTGTCCAAATGTTGATCAGGTGACCACAGGGGTGCCTGTAATAGCTGTAACTTCAAGGACTAGTCAAAAATCCATTCATTCAGCATCATTTTAAGTTCAAATGATCACTGTTAAGTCAAGATTGCCTATATTCGAGCACACTGTCAGAGGCTGCATTCTACTGCAATGACGATTGATGTAATCTCTTCTCCAAAGCACATATTCTAATCCATACCCAGGCTTTTGGGCCTGTAACAACCTGACCAAATTGTATCAGTTTTAACCCCACCCTTCTTCATACACAATCATACACATACCAGTGAAAGTCAAGGGTGAAATCCTGCAGGTTCTGACAGGTTCTGGAGAACCGGTAGCGGAAATTTTGAGTAGTTTGGAGAACCGGCAAATACCATCTCTGGCTGGCCCCAGAGTGGGGTGGGAATAGAAATTTTGCAATATCCTTCCCTCTGGAGTGGGATGGGAATGGAGATTTTGCAGTATCCTTCCCCTGCCACTCCCACCAAGCCATACCATGCCCACCAAGCCATGCCCACAGAACCACAGTAGTAAAAAGTTTTGAATTTCACCACTGGTGAAAGGTAAGCACTTACAAAATATGTTGTACAAGGCTTTCTTATCTCAATTGCCCCCTATACTTATTGTATACTGTATTCAGTACTGTTGCTCATTATATCCTTTGGCCTGGATTCAAGGTTGGGGTTGGGGGGGGCACTCCTTCCTCCTTTTCAATCAGCATTGGTGGGTGGGGACAAATTGTGCCCATGACCCTTCATTTGTGGCGTGCCACAGAGTTCACTCTCAGAGTTCCTTCTCTTTAACATCTCCACGAAACTGCTGGGTCATGTAATTCCTTGGTTTGGGGCCAGCCCCCAAATGTAATGTGAAATCCTGTAAGAATTCACCTTTTTATAAATATTCCTTCATTTATCCATTCCTTATTCTCTGTTCCAGATGACGTAGCTGAAATTTTGTAAAACCAGGTAAATTTTGCACTTCTCAAAGTCCTAGAATATTATGTGGGAGCAATACCAAAAACACCCCCCCCCCCCGAAAAAAAACCCCTTATCTTTGTCCTATAGCAGGGCTGTCAAACTTGAGCTGGATGCACTGGCCACATACATGCCCAGTTAGCACAAGGAAAAAAGTCAGAATACATCACATGACGCCGCCCTGACCACACGAGTTTGACACCCCTATCCTATAAGAATCAAAATCTAGTGAATAACAGCAAATACCATTTGTTAACCAAATGATGTCTCTTCTCCTAGTCAAGTTTTCAATTATGGCTTGCAAGTGAGGCTTTATTTAACCCTTCTAAGGCCCTGATAGTTTTTCCTTCTCTTTGTTCTCCTCCTCCCTTGTTTCTTTATGGGCAGGGATCATTTGTCCCCCACTTTTCTCGTTTAGAAGGGGAAAGAACTATTTTAAAGCTTTTGTGTCTTTGTAAGCAGCTTGCAGTAAGATTGCAGTAAGACTGCAAATGGGCTAAGGTGGAGGCTGACAGCAGATAACATCATGTGGGATTATCATGGTTAAACCATATTAAATACCATTTGATGGCTGACAGACATAAATATTTATTTGCTATGTTTGCTGTGGGATGGAACTGTTCTTTAAAAAAAAATACAGCATTTAATAAGATGGTATGCTATTTTGTACCTGACAGGTGACAGCTAATGTAATGTCAGGTGAAGCCTGCTAAAATCAAAACAGTTTAGAGATACAACATATCCAAAGCATTACATTTGCAGATGAAAAGAAAAACACAAATGTTGCTTTATAAACTGTGAAAAGGATGACCACATAGTATGGAATAATTTCTACCATCCTTTAAAGCTATTCCTTTACAGCAGGTCTGTCAAACTGGTAGCCCACGGGCCGGATGTGTCACATGCAGGTCACGCCCATCCTGGTTCGGCAAAGGTAAAAAAACATCATGATATGTCACGATACATCACGTGACGTGATCAGGTTTGACACCTGTGCTTTACAGTTCATTTCATTGGCAGAATTAAGAATGTGACTGTATTTCTCAGTATGAAATTAAAAAAAAGAAAAAGTGCCACATTTGGCCATGCTGTGTTTGACCTGTGAGGTAAAGTTCTGTGGTATCTAAGGATATTGTTATATGATCATTTATAGTGTGTGGTTTAGTATCTTCAACTCAGTGTTGACTCCTAATGACTGTCTGAATAAATTCTACTATTTCCTTGAGAAGAACGTGGAAGTAATTTCCACTTGCCTCCTTCCTAGTGCTATCAAAAGGGTTTGGCCTAAATTCACCCAGCTGGTTTCATGCCTAAAGTAGGACCAGAACTCACAACCTTCCTAGTGCCTTAACCATCACATCCTACTGGCTTTCAAACTGGCTCTAATTCTAAATCAATATTAAACCAGTCTCTTGTTTACCTCTATCATATTCCAAGACAGATAACCTGGATGTAATGTAGATGCCTAGATTTCGATTTCTAAACTTCCCCCCCAAAGCCTGGTCATTACAGGGACAAAGCATTACAGAGGTGGGTTCAAAACCAGATGACTGAAGAACCACCCCTTCTTAATGTGCCTCACATGCAGATCAAAGGAGTGTGGTTTTTATCACCCAGTCTGTTTCCTCCCCCCCCAAAGACACCTCTGATCATTGCTGAGAATTCTAGGAATTAAAAACATCTGGCTGTTCTAAATTACCACTACAAAAGTTTATTCTGTATCTCCCATTCTAGAGTTTCTGCGAGCAGGTAAACATACACAATAATTTCTTAACAGAGTCAGGAAGATTGCATCTCTGTTTAGTAGTCTGCACTTCAATATATCTTGGCCTCACTTGAACATGCTGATCCCTGACTTTCGTTTCTCAGCAATCCTATTTTATGTCCCATTTTCTTGCCACCAGAAAACCATATGAGTTGCAGTAAAAGGGAATGGCTATATGAGCACTCCCCACCACTGGCTTAGAATGACTCCATAACACCAGTGAAATAATTTAAAGCATATCTTCCTTAATGCTATTTTGGCACAACAGTGGCTGGATAAACCTCAAGTAAATCACTACTGGGGAAATGAGTAGAGCCTTCGCATCTGCAATTTATTTAGGATTTCTTAACAAAACTAGATTTTCTGAATCAAACTTACAAACTTTTAATGGGAAACTAGCAGGTCAGATTTGATCCTTCTAACAACTTGTGTTTTATACTACAGAGCACTGGTGGGGACATATTGCTTAATATAAATGAGTTACCTGGTTTTTTTTCCCCCTCTTTACTGAAATTAAACGTTTTGCAAGCTTTGCTAACAATGTGCCTTGGGGTGGCAAGGTTGAACAGACAAAGACAAATAGAAGGTGGGAAAAAGGAGTTTTTCATCTTGAGCACTTTAGAAAATAACTTCATAAAAACATCATTTCAAAGGCAGGAGTTAAATTGTTACCTTGAGTTTTTAAGGGTAGTCCTTTGTTTGACTGCACTGTATTGGCATCAGGCAGTTTTGGGGCAATTAAAGCACACAGCTTTTTCATAGTTCCCAGTTTGGTGCTGTGAAGTTAAACAAAAATATGGGAAACGTTTTCAGTGTTGGAAAAGCAGGGCAATACTGATTTATCTTTTCCAACAATTGTTTACCTGAGGCATTGGCACAGGAAGCCTGCAGGGTTACAATATCCCAATTCTTTTTCATCTTGTGATCAGAAAATGATGATTTGTATGAAGATAATGTAGGATGCTGACAGCCAGGGATGGCTAAATGAGTACATAATACGCAAATATACAGCATACTTTTAGACTGCAGAATGTTGCTGTCAATTTCTTCAACTCAATCCCACAAACACCCCAAATAGTCCAGTTTGGGGATCTACCAATTCTACCTACCTAGGCTATGATGGTCACAGAAAGCTGCCTTTTTAAAAAAATACCCTGCTTTAATTCTTTGCTGTATCCATGAGTTTCCTACCAGGTAAAGGATAGACAGACAAACAGTTGGATGGATATATAGATAGATAGATAGATATAGATAGATAGATAGATAGATAGATAGATAGATAGATAGATAGATAGACAGACTCGAGTTAATCCTGGTGAAATGAACTCAGTTATTGTTATTGTTATGGTTACTGTTATGAAAGACATCATTTTATAAAGAAGAAAGAGGCCCTTGCATGAGGTGCTGATGGTGGAAAGATGGCAGGAAGTGGAATCACAAAATGGTAGTCTCATTCTGGGAGCAGTGTGGTACGACTGACTTTTAGAGTTTTCAATTTCAATAGCAATACTTTCAGTCAGGTTCATCAGGTTCAAAGTAGCTCTCATATTATATGATCATCTAGTACTTATTCCGAGTAAAAAGAGCCAGATTTTATACCAACTGAAGTGTTGGGACCTTTTTCAAAAGCATTCCCATGTGTAGCACATTTGAGCAATTCATCCTGGATGACATGAAGCAAGGTCTAATCTCTCTAGAGAGCATTGAAATTGATATTGGACTTATATATTAGAAAAGGGTGGTGTGTACATTTGACACAGACTGATTACAATCCTTTTATTGGATTTTTAATGGTAAATCCATTGTGATTGCTCTGGGATTGTTTTTCAAAGGATTGGGCATCATCAGGTTTAAAAATTAATAAAGGATCAAGGATTCAATCTTCCCATCTAATGAATGGGCTCCCTAGAGGTTACTCTAAGTATTCCTTGAAGAATGCACAATTTTTTTGTACATAGTCTCATTTATTACCCCATGGGTAGTATATACATACACATATGTGCAGGGTTCAGAAGGTGGGCTTATCTAACTAGTGGTGTTCTAATTTGTTGTGTCTGCTTTAGCCTAACTAGTGAGAAGGTTAAATTTTGCAGCTAGCAAAATTCCTTACTTGGTTTATACTTGAGAAGAAGCTCACAAATTGGCAGGGAAGCAGATACTCTCTGAGATAACGGGATTGACATTTCATGAAAAGTATGCCTAAAGCATGCAACTAAATAGCAATAAATAAGAGAATGGGTTCTGAAGTGTTTGATCCATACAAAGGTTTTCTTTGTTTGATTTGCCTCTGGAGGCGTAAAGAGCCTGTATAATGAAATAAAGAAGTAAAGCATAAGTAGAACATCAATAGGAAGTAAAGAGGCATTTCTGTAAAATTAAAAGTAATGCTGAGCAGAGAAAGTGTCTCATATTTTTCTGTCGGCATCCATTGAGTTCGATGAAAGAGAATTTATTTTTGAAATTTATTTCAAAGGAGAAGATAATTTCACTGCAATTCTTAAAAGTGGAATGTGGTGTTCCTGCACTTATCTAGAGATGAAATGAACAAGCAATGGGCCTACATGTCCTGTTTTTCATCAAGCATTTTTCCATCAATTTCCACCTTCTGGCTCTCAATAGTTCAATATAAACTAAAAAAACAAAAACCCAAACATCAGGAAAGAAAGCTTCTCTTGCTCTCTCCCCCCCCCCATCCACCCAGAAGTGGATGGACTCAATTACAGCAGTGATGGGTATAGCAATGGAAGACCTAAAAAGACCAGATTAGAGACAGAATATCTGGGACAAAATGCAGTTGTTGGTAGTCAACCCTGACTTGGCGACACATAATCAATCAATCTGTGTAATACTATTACAGAAATCTTTGTAAAAAGAAATGTAAAGGAGTGGATAGTTTGAACCTTTTTCCTCTGGCCTTTCCTATGTAAAATGGCTTCCATGATGAGAAAGCTCATTAGTAGTCTTTAATTAGTAAATTAAGGTTTGTACGGACTTTGTGTGTGCTGCGTTCTTTGGGGTCCGTAGCTGGGGCAGACCACTATCTAAAGCAGCTGTGAATTCTTCTTGTGTATAGCAGAGCCTACTAAGGCTAACCTTGCTTTAGATTTCAGAGCAAGTCTCTATTTCACTCCACTTCTTCCTCCTCACATTCTGAATTCTCATCTAAACTCTCACTGATGAGCTTAACTAAAGAATGTTATTTCTTTCTTTTAAAAAAAGTTTGCCAGTTCCAAAGTCAGCCACTTATGGTAAAGAGGGTTAACCTTGTGTTAACTTTTACTTGCTGATAGGCAAAGAATATAAAGAATAAATCTGCTTAATAAGAACTATAAATAATTGGAATATAGATAGTCCTCAGTTTACAACAGTAATGGGGTCCAGGAACTCTGCTACTGGGACAGGGTTGTAAAATGAGACCTCATGTAACTGTGCCAATTTACAGTGGCAGATGCAGCAGTTCTAGTTGCTGTCATTTGGGGAATCTCGGTTGCTGAATGACTGGGGATTAAGCAAGGACTGTCTGCAAGCGTGATAACTACCTGAAGTTTATTAATTTGGCAGTAAAATTTATAGTTATAGGAAACTATAGTTATAGTTTCCAATAGTTAATTACCCAAATGAAATATTCCCTAAGCCTGATCAGCAGCCATTAACTCATAGATCCATTTCATCTGCATCAATTGGAGCTTAGTCTAGCTCAGGGTGTCAACCTCGTGGACCGGATGCATCATGCGCTGGCCACGCCACCCCCGTTTTAGTAAAGGGGAGAAAAGTCATGATACATCACATGATGACAACCTGACGCTGAAAGTTTGACACCCCTAGTCTAGCTCATCTTTGTCCAGTCCAAGCCAACATGGTAAACTACAGTAGAAGATTCTTGATGAACCCAGGCTAAAGAGATCAGATCAGCAGTGAAATCCTACTGGTTCGCACCGGTTCGGGTGAACCAGTAGTGATCAAAACTATTTCCGACAATCAGCTGCGCTGCGCAATTTAAAATCACTAGAAAGCAGGAAATCCTAATCTAAATCATGCAGCACAGCTGTTCCCCCCTGCGGTTGTAGTTACATTCCGAAGCCTCCTTTTTTGCGTGTTTGGTGTGTATTGTTCATGCACATGCAGCACATGTTTGGTGTGTACCATGCATGCCTGTACACACAGCATGTGTTTGCTGCACACTGTGCATGTGTGTGCGCACTGTGCACCTGGCACGCAGCACGCATGCACGGCCAGCAAACTGGTAGCAAACTGGTTCAGATTTCATCACTGGATTAGATATCACTTTCCTATAAATAAGTAGCAGGAGGAGAGCTGTCTATCAGAAGGCAGAAGCTAGCATATTTTATTAAAGGCAGAAGCTTTTGTGAAGTGTGCATCTGATGTGTCTAATGAAGTGAGCCACAGTTCACAAAAGCTTCCACCTTTTAATAAAACTTCTGTGTTCCTTCTGACTGCTATAAATCAGCTTCCCTTTTCAGCAAGATTGGATGGAACATGGTGCCACCCATTACAATTTTACCCAAATTCTCTTCTTCTTTCATAAATATTTGAAAAGTGCATTCTCCTTCTGTAAATTGAATGATCAAGGAGCTTTTTTCCATACAGGATTAATGCTAATCTTGGAGTCCTGTGCAGTTGTGCTGTACCACTGTGGGACAAGCAGAGAAGAAAAGGAAAGTAAGAGATGTTAACTTCTGCTGTCCACTCAGATGCTGCTGAAGGACCAACAGTGGTCTTGAACTTAACAGTAATTGATTTAGCCACTGATCAAAGTTACAACAACAGTGAAAAAAGTGTCAGCCCTAGAGGCCATCTTTTCTATGGATCTTCAGGGCTGCCACACTTAGTGCTGTGGGAAAGTGGGAGGAGGTTGCATGGAGTTGGTAGAGTTATTTAGCCATAACAACATTCTTTTCTCTGTGAGTCAAGGACGTTCAGCCTGCACCTGGAGTGGGGTGACTGGAAGGTATCTCCAGTTGGGACAGTGGATTGATCGGACCATGTGATGAACATGGGGGTGCAGGGGAAGGGACTTTCTTTTGGGTTGAGAAAACCCAGGAGCTTTCAGATTTGGATTTTCCCAGAGGTGCCAATATGATATCTCTAATAAAATGGATCTTTGAGGAACTGCCTGCCTCGGAGTCTTACTTGGTTAGGGATGTTACTTGGAACCCTGACAAAAACTGACTTACAACCAGTCCTCACACTTATGAACATTGTAGGATCCCTATGGTCATGTGATCAAAATCTGAGTGCTTGCCAACTGGCATATATTTACAACCATTGCAGTTGTAATGTGATCAACATTTGTGGACTTCCCAGCAAGTCAATGATTTGCTCAATGACTACATGGTTCACTGAAGAACTGCAATTTAAGAACTGTGGCAAGGTAGGTTGTAAAATCAGGTACATCTCACTTAATAACTGCCTTGCTTAGCAACTTAAATTCTTGTCTCAGTTGTGGTTGTAAGTCAAGGACTCCCTGTATAGTTCTTAGGCGTTGGTGTACCGTGCCATTTGATCAGCCACTCTGGAATTTCAACACCCCTTTTCCTTAGGTTGTCATGCAGTAATCAGTAAGTTGTTGCAGTTTTTCATTAGTGTGTTTACGAGGTCTGCCTAGGTTCCATGGGAAAAAGGAAGTTCCTCATGAGCTACAGGAAAATTAACTGGCTGCTGGAGTATGATTCAAGTGCCATCCAATATGGTGTATACCCAGAGCTTTTGGAAAGATCATACTGAAAAATGAGATAACAGTGCAAGGAATTGTTCTAACTGTCAGGAAATTTCTCCTTAGTCTGAGAAGCAACTTAGAACTAAGGAGAAATTTCCTGACAACTAGAACAATTTATCAGTGGAACAACTTGCCTCCAGAAGTTGTGAATGCTCCAACACTGGAAGTTTTTAAAAAGATGTTGGATAACTATTTGTCTGAAGTGATGTAGGGTTTCCTGCCTAGGCAGGGGATTGGACTAGAAGACCTCCAAGGTCCCTTCCAATTCTGTTATTCTTTTCTTTTCTTTTCTTTTCTTTTCTTTTCTTTTCTTTTCTATTCTATTCTATTCTATTCTATTCTATTCTATTCTATTCTATTCTATTCTATTCTATTCTATTCTATTCTATTCTATTCTATTCTATTCTATTCTCTTTAATCACCAGGGGATTCTTCCTGTACGCTCTCAAAATGTGAAACAGTATAAACTGCTACATTTAAGCATGGAACACTAATACAATGACCAAAAAAACAAGAAACAAATGTATTCCTACTTCTTTGGTAACTATGAATTAGTCAGCCATAAGGTGGCAATCAGGATTTTCCAAAATATCAAAAGAAAAGCCTTTTATTACTCCAGTGTATATCTGGAAATATATGCAAGATGTACTGTATGTTAGTCTCGCACAGTAGCTGCAAAATTTCAAGCCTGATCTCCATGTAGCTTTTCAACATTTTAAATGAGATCTCTAGAGTTCCCCTAGAAGTTTCTAATGAATTATGTTTCATGTGACAGAAAGAGAACATTATTAAATATACAAGGAGAGTAAACTTATTTATTCTGTATAGTTAACTCAGTTTTAATTGTATTTCTATGTAAATGAAATGAAGCCACAATTTTCTTTTTATTCTGGCTCTGTGCTTTTTTTTTTTTTTTTTTTTTTTTTTTGTCAATTCTCCATGGCCCTTAGAGTCTTTCCAGAGAGTCAAATGTGGTCTTGGTTGTGATATAGATTCAGATCCCTTAAAAGAGAAACTTGATAGTAGAACTACTTATTACCAAAGAATTAGTGAGTGTTATGTCTTCAAGCAGAAACCAAAAGTTGATTTAAACTGAATTAAACACGGTGTTGGACTTCACAGTCCAAGTAGTCCCTTCTAACTCTAGGAATCTATGAAAGTATGATTGTAAAACAGTAAGTACATTTGTAATATTGTAATGAAGTTAACAAGATGACTTTTGGACAAGACTAACCTGTGTTCTCCTAATAAGTGCTCAATAAATTAGGACAAAGGGTTACAAATATTCATTGATTTATACATAAAGCAATTACTAGCATCAAAAAGAGAAGGATGTGTAATTGACAACATCTTCAGCTTTGAACCTATGTTCTCCATTCATTACCTTGAAGTAATGAACTATATCCCTTTGATTTAGTTCCCCCACTGCATACCCGTAGCTGACATAATTGTTTGAGAACGTGAATTGGGCATTAAAAAAAGACCACCGCCTTAAGAAAGGGACATTAAAATAAATTCCTCCTATCTGTTGTGAGAATATCTGAAATAACAGATTAACAGAGTTGAAAGGGGCCTTGTAGGTCATCTAGTCCAAACCCCCACCCAAGCAGGAGACCCTACACCATTTCTGACAAATGGCAGTCCAATCTCTTCTTGAAAGCTTTCAGTGATGAAGCTCCCACAACGTCTGAAGGCAAGCTGTTCAGAGGTGATATTCAGCAGATTCTGACCAGTTCTGGAGAACCAGCAGTGGAAATTTTGAGTAGTTCAGAGAACTGTTATATACAACCTCTGACTGGCCCCGCCCCCATCTATTCTCTGCCTCCTGAGTCTCAATTGATTGGGGGGAAATGGGGATTTTGCAGTAACCTTCCCCTGGAGTGCAGAGGGAATGGAGATTTTACAGTATCCTTCCCCTGCCATGCCCACCAAGCCACACCCACAGAACCAGTAGTAAAAATTTTTGAATGCAACCACTGAAGCTGTTCCATTGTTCTCATTGTCAGAAAATTTCTCCTTATTTCTAGGCTGAATCTCTCCTTGATCAGTTTCCATCCATTATTCCTTGTCTGGTGTGTGGGTGCCTTGGACAATAGCTTAACTCCTTCCTCTCTCTGGCAGGCTTCAAATATTGGAACATTGCTATCATGGATCCTCGGGGCCTTCTCTTCACTAGTATCTTTACTATTCAGATACTATATTCTTTCATCCCTGGTTAATACTACAGTGGAATATCTTCTCAAAAAAGGCAAACAAGATGAATGTTTGCACTTTAATGGGCTTGTTCTTTGTAGGGAGATCAGGACTATTATATATCCATGAACAAGGAGTTTGAGGCAGAGAATTTTCATCAATGGAATGAAGAAATGTTAGTAAACAGAGGGAGAATCCTTTGTAGCAATGATAGGATCCCACAAGACCATCAATGTTTGCATTTTCAGAGACATGCCAGAACTGCTATGTAAATTCTAGCATTTGGGAAGTGGGATTTTTGCTTCGTTTCTTTTTAGTACAGAGAAAAACAGAACAAGCATCTGGGCTTTTCCCCCCCTCTTCTGCAAATAACCTCATTTGGCAAAAACGTATAGGTCACTTTTGATTGCCCTTGAGCACCCTCCTGTTTTGCAGAAGTTGATGGAAGCTGTCATAATCAAAAACCAGGGACAGCAGTTAGTTAGGTAACTTCTTTCTCCAGATTTACATTACTCTATGGATGTATTTTATTCCTTCCAGTCCATATGTATTAGTGTTCTTCAACCACCTGTACTTGAAAACAGCTTGATCCCTGAAACAAAGGTATCTCCCAATCTCATGGCCCCCAGAAGCTGGTTAAAAACTTGGCTATTCCATAAAGCCTTTGGTGATTCATCAATAATAACACTAATAATATTTGCACTACATTGCTAATCAGATTTGGATTTTGTTGTCTTTTGTAACTTTAATTTTTAATTAAGTTTAGCCAGTTGTATGTTAGACCTTGTGTTTGGCATTGAATGATCTGGATATGAAGGACATAAGATCCAATTTTTTGCCTTGGTCTGAACAATTCCTGGCCCAGACGAGATTGGTTGCCACCATAACCTCTGCAAGACAAAAGGGACTATTAAAAAGCATCAGGTGCTTTATGGATCCAGTAGGATTCTGGTACGCCCGTGAAGAACATCTAGACCAGGGCTGTCAAACTGACAGCGCGTGGGCCAGATGCATCATGCACTAGCCACACCCACACCTGGTTTAGCAAAGGGGAAAATGTCCCAATACGTTACGTGATGCCACCGTGATGCCACGAGTTTGACACCCCTGTTCTAGACAATCTGTTAGGCAACTTCATTGATTACATGCTTAACTGCTGGAAAGAAAAGATGACTGAGCTCTTTGACATCATTGTTACTGAATGATTTCTCTCTGTTTGCCGGTCCTGATTAGTGCCTTTAAAGTGGCATCTTTAACTTATAAATCTCTGCATGGCTTGACACTGAGGTTCTCAATTTCTTCAACCAGAAATGACATTTTCTGCAACAAGCAACTTGAATGAAAATGGTTGACACTTTGGAGACTACAGGGGGTACACACTTTTATTGTTGTTGTTGTTATGGTCTCCTTGGGGACCTGCTTCCAATCTGAGATTAAGCATGAGATGACTCTCTATGTTTTGGGACACAAGTTAAAATGGAGTTATTCTAGAGGACTTTTTCTAAATTAGTTAAAATACGTTTTATCCTTCCAAATTGCTGATTGCAACTATTTAAAAATCTGATAAATAAATAAAAAAATAATAAAAACAGTGGGTCTATTTCTAGTCTCACCAATAATTGCTTTCCTCACATGGGTTGCTAGGAAACAAGGGGGTGGGGAATGTATCTTCATTAATGGCAGAAAATTATAAGGAAAAAAAATGTAGTTGCAAGCCACACCTTTAATGTAATGGGAAACTGAGCCCATAGTTTCACTGGATGGTATTGCACAAGCAGAGTTGTACTCTGAAAAATGACAGCTTTTTGAGAAGGGAAGCTGACAGTACAAGCCTATAAATGACTATCCAAAATAAGTCTGTTTTATTTCAACAGGATATTCTTTTGAAGCAGAAAATCTTGAGTTGCGTGCATAAAAGCAGCGGTAGGATAAAAATGCTGGTGCAGTGATCATACTTCTGAGTAAAGGCTGTTCAAACTAGAATGTAAATTCAGCTTGGCAGACGCTGTGCCTTGTGTTGTGGGGAAAAGCTGTCATATGGAAACAAATCATAGGAAGTGGTTTCTTTTTTTTCCCTTGCAGGTGCATTTTCAATTATTTCACTGCTAGCTTAGGGACTTGCACGGGGTTCTCTCATAATGGTTGGCCACACACAGATCATCTCTAAGAGGGATAAAACAATCCTCACAGTTAATACTTTGTGTGATTCAGTTGGTAATACATTGTTGTTTTATTTTAAAGGGGATTGGGATGGAGTTCTATGCTATGCTGCTGGCCTTTAGGTTGACTGGTGTGTGTCTCTGTTGCTATCTATAAAAGCAGCCTCTGTCTTCCATCTCTTGAAAGGAACAGCATGCTTTCCCATGAGACTCTGAGAATCAAAAATTCCTTCTGCAGCCTGCACGAGCAGGTAGGTTTGCCACAAAGGATTAGGTGGATCCTTTGAGAATGTGACTCCTTTCTAGAACTAGCCAAAAGAAGGAACTTTTTGCAACTCTTCTGCAAGAGCTCCAGATAGCTTTCAACTGAAGCTTAGTTCCAGGAATGGTGGGAAAGGAGATGTTTCCTGAACTCCTTTAGGCTAAATAATTCTGACAAATTTGAAATATTTTGTTATTGAGAACAGTCAAAGATGGGATGTGGCATCTCAGTTCCAAATGGGTTGTTCCACAGGGTGAATTTCAAGTTGGCTTTAGAAAAAGAAGCAAGCCTGATAGCCTTGGTGGGGCCTAAATTTACCTTAAAAAAGTCTAGGCTTGCTGAGTTAATTCAGTCCCTCAGGAGCCTTCCGTGGCCTGTAGAAATGTGGTGTTTCTGATTTACAGTAGCTATCAATCGCAACGATTAATCTGGATATCTACATTTGGTGATGCTGGGAGAAGGGAATGCACTGCTGAAGACCTATGCACTATTCTGAGAAATATCTGATTGAACCTGGTGATACTTGTTTAAATTAATTTTAATTTAAATTAAAGTAGGTGCTCCCATGTAACACCCCTCCTGCACGAGCTGCACTGGCTCCCGGTGGACTTCCGGGTGCGCTTCAAGGTTCTGGTCACCACCTTCAAAACGCTCCATGGCTTAGGACCTGGGTACTTGCGGGACCGCCTACTATCACCAATAGCCTCCCACCGGCCGGTATGCTCCCATAGAGAGGGGCTCCTCCGGGTGCCGTCGGCCAAACAATGTCGGCTGGCGGCCCCCAGGGGGACAGCCTTTTCTGTGGGGGTACCTACTATCTGGAATGAGCTCCCCCCGGAGATACGGAGGATCCCGGATATGCACACCTTCCGCCGCGCCCTAAAGACCTTTTTATTTTACCAGGTGGGCCTGGCCTAACTTCTCCCTCTTTTAAATAATTTTAAATAGTTTTAATATCTTAATATTTTTCAATATTTCTATACTTAAATTTAATATTTGGTTTTAAATTGATTGGGGTTTTAATCTGTTTGTCTGGGCCAAACTATTTAATTCAATTTTATTTCTATTTTAAATTTTGTATGTATGTATTTTATTGTCGGCTGTTCACCGCCCTGAGTCCTTTGGGAGTAGGGCGGCATATAAATAAAATAAATAAAAATAAATCCTGTGTGAACTACTCAGCTAAATCAAGCCACTTCTGAAAATTATAGGTAGTTCCTGTCCCGTTGATGTTGGAGGCACCCTGTGGGCATTTCTGAGTTAAAGGATCAGCTGGTGATATCACTGTTGCCCAGGGGGATGCCCATGTGGGTTCCTTTCATGTCCCTCAAGGAGCTGGAGCTGGAGCTGGAGCAAGTGTTGGGAGCTCCCCCTGACACACAGAAGCTGCTGGGTTTCAAACACAGGCTTGCTAATCTACAACCTAGTTACCTGATCATGGGAGGTACTATGCTCCTTCAGGTAGTTAAGAATGCTCCAACCATTGGGATTTACTGAGATAGTTTTCAAATCAATTTCTGGCTATAATGTAGAGCTCATGAACTCTAATCCTAAACAGTTTTAGACCAAGCTTTTTAAAAGTTTAGATATTACACATTTTAAGATGCTCAGGAGACACCCAGGGCAGGAACACAAGAGCAGAATTTATTGTTTTTTGCTTTGAGAACTTGAGGCTAGCTCCATTTGGGTTGATCTTCTAAAAGCAAAGCCTTTTTTTTTAACCCAAGGAAGTTTTTGATCCTGACGTTGATTTGCTGCTGAAGTATATTTTTCATTTGATGGATGCTATTCTTGATTTTATTCATTTTTTTTCAATATGAGTTTTAATTGCTCAGTTTTAATTTCCTCCTCCTCTTCTTCCTTTATCTGGAAAAGAACTGAATGAAAAAGGGTATGATAAATTAAATCAGTAATTAAAATAATAATTAAAATGAACATAAATGAACAATCAGGAGAACAAGGGATACTGGGAAGAAGTTAATTTACATTGTCCATCATTAAGTGTTGCCCAATTCTTGTCCATCCCCCTGACATGTGTGTGTATGTATATGTACTATATATGCATCAGTGGTAAAATCTGAACTGGTCTACTACCGGTTCGCTGGTCACACACGCCAAAAGGAACCATGGGGTAAGTAGAACAGCGTGTGATTAGCTGTGGTGCACAATTTTTGTTTTACTTTTAAAAACATTTTTTACAACCTATTCAGCCGAATAGGTTGTAAAAAATGCTTTTAAAGGTTAAAAAAAAAAAGGCTCAGCTGTGATCGTCAGAGCCTTTTTAAAAAACCTTTTAAAAGCATTTTTTTACAACCTATTTGGCCGAATAGAAGAAGCAGCAAGCGGGCGACCAGATGATTGGGTGGCCATGGGGGTGGGTGGGGGGGGCAGGGGTTTTTGCTACCGGTTCTCCGAACCACCTGCTGCCATTGCTACTGGATCGGCTGATCTGGTCCAAACCGGGAGCATTTCACCCTTGATGTTTTATGTCTATAACACACACACAGAGTATAATGTATATGTATATGTATATGTATATGTATATGTATATGTATATGTATATGTATATGTATATGTATATGTATATGTATATG
>WNWU01000006.1:1690676-1741556 GCA_012654045.1 Ptyas mucosa
ATGTCTATGTCTATGTCTATGTCTATGTCTATGTCTATGTCTATGTCTATGTCTATGTCTATGTCTATGTCTATGTCTATGTCTATGTCTATGTATGGCACATTGCTGAAATCCTTGTAAGAAAGCTGAATCCTGGCAGTTTCCATAAAGTACAATAAATAATTAAAACATCTGTGCCTGACTTAAAATAATATGACATAAAATAAAAGTCAAGCATGGCATCAGACTCCAAAGACTCTCTGGAAGAGCTTCTAGAAGGCAATTAAAATAAAAAATTAAACTCATTTCAATTGGGAGACCAATCCAGAGGGCTGGTATTGTGACTGAGGAGCAGTCTCCCTGAGCCTTGACCTCCCAGCCTACCCCGCTGATCATACTGAAAGTAGGGAATTACAAACATTTTTTTCCAGCAGGGTTGAATTGGCCAGGCCAATTCTATTTTGAGAATCCCATCTTGAAAAAAACTTGGTGTGATTTCTTATTATGTGCTTCCATCCAAAAAATGCAACTAACTTTTTTTTTACCATTGAGTGGTTAATTGGTAAAGAATAGTGCATATATATCATGATGTATTATGTAACATAAATAGACCTTTAGGTTGTTGTTAAAGGTTGTTAAAGAATGATAAAAGACACTGGAAACTACTAAACACAAATAGTTCTTTACAATGCACAAATTAAGATAGGTTAAAATACGAGAGAGATGAGACATATTTCAATCTTCCCATGAATTAGGATGAGGATGATTGGCTGCAGATGTAAATTCCACTTTCCAAAGGACTTTGTATTTCTTGTTTCTAATGCCAGTCCAAAACATCTAAGACAATTTTGATGCTTGCTTCCACATTCCATTATTATGCTTTAATATCTTTTCTGTTGGGTTTTTGGGGGGAGAAATACAGTAGTGATCTTAGAGCTGACAGTAATGTACATGAAGAGAGAAAAAGAATTGTATTATTAGAAGTGGAGCTAGTGTACCATGCAAATCTTCATGAAAAGCACTGTCTATAAGATCTACAGATGATAAACTGTATGTGGTAGAAGATGCAAATGATTATACTGTAAGAAAATGGAGAGAAAAGAGAGAGAATGAGAAGGAAAGAGAGAGAACTACAGCTGTGAAGTCATTAATGGAGACAGAAATAAATTAAGAGGCAGGCACAAGGGATAAAAGTGTTATTTTTTTTTAAAATGGCATTTCAAATAAATAGAGAGTCAATGAAGTGAAGAAATACATTTTAAACTACAATATTTTGCTTAATCTACTGTATAGTCCTCCGTTCAGTCTTTCCTATGCTCTCGTGGAAACCCAAAAGCTCACTTCTTTATTAAACTAGGTAGAGGATAGCTAGAGGATAGCTAGATAGCTAGATAAATGATAGATAATAGATAATAGATGATGATGATGATGATGATGATGATGATGATGATGATGATGAAAGAGAGAGAGAGACTAGATAGATAGATGATAAAGAGACAGATATAATAGAAGAAGAAGATGAGGAGGAGATAGGGGGATGGAGAGGGGGAGAGAGAGAGGATAAGAAAGAGGGAGAGAAGCCAATCCTATTGTCTTCTCAGATGTTTATTGGGATTACAGACTGCTATTAGACAACTATGGATGATGAAATTAGATGACAGTAAAGTGCATGTTTTGTTATTAAATCTTGAGAACAGTGGCTTAGGGAAGAGAGATGTCTATGCAATGTATACATTTATATGCTAAATATGCCAAGCTCAAATACTAATATCATCCATGCACCCACATACTTGCACACAAATATAACCCACATCTCTATATTTTTCACTCAGTTACTCTTTCCCTTTCATCACCATTAAGATGGTGAACTTGAAGATGCCAGATCTGATGAATAAAAGCTTTAGTCCCACTGGCAAGGTGTAAAGGGCACAGGGAACAGCATTGAACAACAGGAGAAAAAGCCACTAACAAAGCAATAGTCAGATAAGTGGGGCTTGAACCTATACCAAGAAAGTAAAATATCTCAGAAAAAAACAAACCGCTTCTTAGTTCACATGAAGATAAAACAAGGGGGGAGGGAAGTACATCCAGATTTGCAACATTGTCCCAATAAAATTAGTTTTAGACCTATATGGAATTGGTTTCTTAGTCTTGTCGACCTTCTACTGTTGACACCTAGGCTTTTAGTAATTATATTTTACCATCAGAGGCAAAGAGTAGGCTATTATTCTTTTTAACTGAGATCAAAGAGGCTTAAACCATCATTTTGGAAGCAGTATTTGGAGATGCAGTTGACAGGCCCCTGTGAGCGGCAGACATGGGCTTGGAAACCACATGGAACACAGGTTGTCCACCTTTTGCTAAAACTAGAGTGCCTTTACTTACCAATAGCAGGTAGCAGCAGAAGATGAATGTAACACTTTCTAGCCTTGACTTGAGGATATCTCTAGACTTGGATACTCAATCCAATCTCAATCAATCAGTCTGTCAGTCTGTCAGTCTGTCAGTCTGTCAGTCTGTCAGTCTGTCAGTCTGTCAGTCTGTCAGTCTGTCAGTCTATCAGTCTGTCAGTCTGTCAGAATAGAGCTGGAAGGGATCTTTGAGGTCTTCTAGTCCAACCCCCTGCTCAAATAGGAGACCTATTTTGCACAATTTTGATTCATATTAGATTAAAATATTTATTGTGATTTTACTAACCATTTGAAAAACAAGCCTCCATGGAGGACACTGATCAGTCAATCTTATTTAGGTACTCTTCTGACTTCTGAAATTATCATAGGCATGCTATGGCATTGCCTTTAGGACTATACACTTTTTTTTTAAAGAGAAAGAAAATATAAGTTGATCAGGGACATGAACAGTGCAAGCAGTGTCATTCCACATTGAATTTCTACCCTGTTATTGAATCAGAGAATATATGAGCCCTTCCAAGGTGTAGGAGATTCACATTGCTGACATGAGGCATACAGAATGAGGCTTTGAATTAAATGAACTTGGTCATATTTTAAGCTTCTGCTTACCTCTGAAGCTTCCTTAAACATTTTGCATGTTGGGAATCAGATTATCCATATATTCTCACATCATCCTCTACTACTCGTCTTGTTGCTCAGTGTTTCCCATTTATGTTTTTGAAGTCTTAACCATGCATTTGGACTTTAGAGAATTGATATCTGCAAAAAAAAGGGACAGCAATTGGCTTTAATGAAGATGGAGTAGCCTTATGAGGATACTATACACATAGGTTAGAAAGACAGGATATACAGCAGTTATAACATTTTATGTGGAAAGCAGCACACAGCAATGCAATAAAGGCAGTTGATGGACAGCCAGAACATTAATATGGGAAGAGCAGAGATTGGAGCCACACATATCATAGAGGAAGGTAACCTGATATTCAAAGCTTTCTGTCATGTGAGCTACTTTTATACTGAGCATTAGACTTGTCAGGTTAAGTTGAAAAAATATATACTCCAGAAAGATAAGGTTTATTAAGCCAATATAATTTGTATAGCTAAGATTTGTTCAACCATGCGTGTCATGGTTTTAGAGGATATATTTATTTAAACAAATAAGAATAAAAATGGAGATTGTGCACTAGGGAAGATGAAAAACAAATCGAAATATTATATAAAAAATATATAATAAAATGTAAGACCAAACCATGAGCTCCATTCAAGATTCAAGTGTATTTGGGGGGGGGGGGGGTGGACAGTATGGAGAGAGGGCAGAAGAAAAACACATTCTTGGACACCTATTAATCGAAGCAAAGTTGAAGAAGAAAGACAAAGACTTTAGAATGCCCTCCCCAGTCAAACTCACCAAGCACCTACTTTATTATTGTTCTAGCACCAAATGAAAATAGGTTACTTCAACGCATTGATGGGGTGAAAGCGCTACCAGTCCCAAAGTAAGTCTTAATTAGCCAAAAAATCAGTTGCAAATGCAAGTCGCTTAAATTTTAAGACAAAAAGATAGATGATGATGATGATGATAAATTCCAGTATGTGCCTGCTGATATACTCAACAAACCACTTCCAGCAGCTCAGCACAGGTATCTGCATAAGAAGATGTGCCTTACCTGATATGCCTTACCTGATGTCCGCTCAACTGACGAAGAAGGGGTTGTCACTGCGTTATGTGTTTGTCAGCTGAGCGTCTGTCCTAAGATTTATGGTAGCCTGCCAGAGACCTTTCTTACGTCTCTATAGCAACAGAGATAAGACTAGTCGTGTGATGTTATTTGAACTGTTGCGCATGTTTTCCTGTCCGTTTGTGTGATAAGCTGCCGGTAAAGATGCAGTTGGTTCGTTTTGTCTCTTTTCGTTATAATAAAAGGTTTATTAGAATATATTTGGGTTTTCTTTCTTTAAAGCATACAGCATGGAAAACAAGGTCCATCTGCCTCTAATTAAGTGCAATTATCCCAGGGGAGTATCGAAGTGGGTTTTCACTTTAACAGATATCGCGGTACCAGGAGATGCCAGAGTCGAAGAAAAAGAACTGGAAAAAATCACAAAATATCGCGTCCTGGCCATCGAAACTATGTGATTATGAATGAAACATATAACAGTGATACCCATTGTCATTGGGGCACTTAGTATCATGTCCAAGAATTTTATAAAAATACTTCAAGAAATTGTAGCTTCCTGCAATAACACCAGTGGAACTGCAAAAAACTGCGCTACTTGGAACATCGTACATCTTAAGAAGGTACTTGGTTGATACCTAGGACACTGGCAGCAACCCGTATCAACCATTAGCACCAGTCAATGGTATTTGTGATGCATTTTTGAATGTTGAGTTGACTGAGTTTCATGTTTAATGAATAAAGTAAATAATAATAATAGATAATAATGCATAATTAGGAACAAACACAGATGCATTTGATAGGAATCCTGTGATATCCTTATATTTTTAATGCTATGCCATGCCTAATGGCTGGTAATTTAGGGAATTGTCGGTACGCATCAGTGGTGGATTTCAAAAATTTTTACTACCGGTTCTGTAGGTGTGGCTTGGTGGGTGTGGCATGGCTTGGTGGGCGTGGCAGGGGAAGGATACTGTAAAATATCCATTCCTACCCCATTCCAGGGGAAGGTTACTGCAAAATCCCCATTTCCTCCCAATCAGCTGGGACTCGGGAGGCAGAGAATAGATGGGGACGGGGCCAGTCAGAGGTGGTACTTACTTCTCCGAACTACTCAAAATTTCCACTACCGGTTCTCCAAAACTGGTCCGAACTTGCTGAAACCCACTTCTGGTATGCATATATATGTTTTCATATCAGTGTTGATTCCTGGCCACTGTCTTGACAATCCTTGCAAATTTCTTAGTAAGATTTTAGAAATGAGTTGCCATTGTCTGCTTCCTAGGGCTGGAAGAGAGGGATTGGCTCAAAGTGCCCATTGGCTTTTTGCCTAAAGCAGAACTAGAATTCAAAGTCTTCTGGTTTCTAGCCTGGTCTTAATCACTGCACCAAACTGACTCTCTAATTTGGAGAATTACACTAATTCTGACTGAATTCAGGTGTAGTTTGTGATCAGTGTTTTCTATAGCAGATAAACTATAGCAGATAGTTGCTGAAATTTCACACTACTTAATTTTTTTTGCAAATATTCACATAGGCAATAGATTGAAAAAAATATGGAACTTTATATATTTCCAGACATATAACATGTTAAATATAAAACTCAAGCCACGTCTTGGAGCTTATTTCCAAGTTATTGAAATACAAATAAAAAAAATTAAAAAGTTAAGAGCTGTGTGATTAACTGGATGCAGGATCTAAACTGAATGATTGATACGTAAGAATGGGAATATCAACGAAAGACAAATATTAAATATGTTATAAATATCACACTCTGACAAAATTGATACAAGATGTTTTACTGTTGGTATAGTATATTTTTTTCTTCCAACTGTATTTTTTTCTAGAGCAATATTATAAAAAGTGAACAGAATTCAAAAAGATACAATAGAAGAAACAATAGAAGAAATATTAAAGATAATTAATAATGAAAAAGAAAAGAACAAAATACAAATAGAAGATAAAGATGCTGTTTAAAGATTGGGGATTTCCCCCCTCTTTTTCTTCTTCTCTTGCGTCTGCATTGTGCCTTCATTATCTGGACTAAAATGTACCCTTTCCCGGCTGAATTTGCTGGTTAAACTGGAATTTTGTATAAGGGGTTAAAATACAGCAGAATAATTATACAATAATACTTTATTGATTAGTAAGTTGACCATATCAAAGTATGAGCATCAGCCATAGTAAAATACAATAAAATGAAGCAGGGTAAAATACAGTGAATTTAAGATACAATAGACTATGATAGGATAGAATGAAATATAGGAAGGTACAATAAAATAAAGGTCAAAAGAAGAGACCATACTATGTGATGAAATAGTTTGCAGGTATATATAATGAAATGAATACTGAAGTTTAGAGATAGTGTGTATTTAGATGGATTATTATTATTTTATTATATAAAAGATTGAGTATAACTGAGGTCCTAGAAAGATAGGCAAATGTTTTTCCTTATTAGACCCTGTTCTGGAAAAAGCCAGCTGTGTCCTTTTCTCCTCTTTCTTATTCTAAAAAAGAAATTCCAGGGTCTTGTTTTGTACATCCATGATGGTAAAGACATGGCCTTTAGCTGGCCATATATGACAAAGTATTAAATTATTCATCCCTAAGAAAAATATCACAACCTAAACCTCATTTGGTTCTTCTAAAGGGTTAGGCAGTGCCATAGCTGTCACTTTTCAATACATTCCCAACTTCTGGACAAAGGTTTTGGGAGAACTCAAAAGTCCTCATTTTTGTGAACAGCCTGTCGTTTTCATAAGCAGTGATTTTGGAAATGAATGCTGCGCCAACAGTCTCTTAACTACATTTTTTTTTTTTGTAATTTTGCAGGAGTGATCCTTGTTGATATTTTGATGTTTGCTGAAAGGAAGAAAAATCCATGCACTTATAATGGAAACAAAAATTACTGAGTTTAGAACCAGAAATCTGTTTAGCAACTTCAAATGTGTATTTTTCAATGCCAATTGTAAATAATATCAGTTTGATAATTTCTTCTCAGTTTCAGAAGCATTGTGACCTCCACTATTCAGCTGTGGTACAACAGTCTATTTGTGGCATTATCTTATCTTATCCGATGGAAGCAGAAAGACTATTATTAATAGTAGAACTGTCAGTTGTTTTTAAGTGGATATGGGAAGTCATAAATGGGGCCTAGTGCAGCTGCTAGCAATACTATGAAACAGGAAGCGTTTATGAGATGACCATTTTTGCTCTTAGGAACTTGAAGATGAATTTGTCAACAGCATCCAGAAAGGAAATAATAACATTGCTGTTATAGCTAAAATATCTGAGTGCAGAAAATGCCAACAGTTAAATTGAAAACTGCTCCATTTTCATCCTAAACATTTTACTAACTTAAAATGACTAATGTTATTGGCAAATTTTAGAAAAACTTTTAGAGCTTTGATAGATTTTTGGAATTACTTACAGATTTATTTTTTTATCTAATCTTGGGCAGTTCAAAAGAGTTTTGAAGATTTTTCATATATTATGGACAGCTTTGTCATACAAAGTATTCTCATGCTTTTTGTATTAATTAATTAATTAATTAAATAATTTATTTATTTTATCATATTTATATATGCACATATCTCATTACAGAAAGTGAGGCGGTCTTTTATCAGTGTGCTCAGTGACACAGGCACACATCAGTAAAATGTATGCAAAATTTAAGATTCTTGATGCCGTTACATGTATTGACACATCAAAGTTATGTTTTATTGGATTGCAAAGCATCCAGAATTGTGTTGCAGCAAGATAGGAAGCAAATTATTTGGATGGATGGAGAGAGAGAGAGAGAGAGAGAGAGAGAGAGAGAGAGAGAGAGAGAGGGAGAGGGAGAGAGAGAGATGATAGAATATTATTTCCCATGGTCTTGAAACTATATAGGATAACTATCCTTAAACTAGTAAACATATCTCCCCCTAGAACTTTAACCCCACTATCAGTAACATAATACATCTATAAACTAACATTCATTCATAAACTATTTGATATTTTCTTGTCTGATACTTATTCTGAATATAATCAATCCATCTTCTCCATTCCGATATATATCTTTCTTGTGTATAGTCCTTCAAATAAGCTGATATTTTCGCCATTTCCGCTAAATTCGCTACTTTCAGTATCCACTCTTCAATAGTAGGCAAAGCATCCTTCTTCCAATTTTGCGCAACCAACAGCCTAGCTGCCGATAATAGGTTTAAAATCAGTTTAGTCTCTAGTGATGTACAGTCCACTGTTATGCCCAGCAAAAACAATTGAGGAGTAAATTTCAACCTTTTTTTCAAAATATTCTGCATCACCCACCAAATTTTTATCCAAAATGCTTTGATTTTCTTACAAGTCCACCATATATGAAAATAAGTTGCATCCTCACAGTCACATCTCCAGCATTTAGCTTGCAAATTTGGGTACATACATGACAATTTTTTAAAATCTAAATGCCATCTATAAAATATTTTGTAAAAATTTTCCCTTAAGTTTTGTGCTTGCGCAAATTTAACATTTCTAACCCAGATCTTTTCCCAAGTTTCTATCATTACTGGTTCCTGAAAATTTTGTGCCCAGTTAATCATACTGGCCTTAACCAATTCCGTTTCCGAATCTATTTCCAATAGTGCATTATACAACCTTTTAATATGCATTTGACTTTGATCCCTGATCTGTTTTACCAAATTTTCCTCGTTTTGCATAACACCAATTTTCTGATCTTCCTTCCATCTAGCTTGAAGCTGGCCATACTGGAACCAAGTATAAATTATACCTTCTTCTTTCAATTCATTTCAAGATTTCAACTGCAATTTGCCCCTTTCCATAAAAAGGAGCTCTTTATAAGTAATCATCTCCTGCTTTTGTTCTATACTTACATTCTCTATGGCATGTCTGGGATTTGCCCAAATAGGTATTTTATAATTTAACTTATATTTATAATTTAACTTATATTTAACTTATATTTCCACACCCTCAGCAAAGCATCTCTAAGTATATGACCTTTAAACAACTTATCCACTTTTTTTCATATAGTAAATAAGAATGCCATCCATATAACAAGTCATAACCTTCTATGTTCAGCACTCTCTCTTCAGTTAAATTAAATCAGTCACTAATTTGTGATAAAACAGCAGCCTCATAATACAATCTTAAATTAGGCATTTTAAGACCTCCTCTCTCCCGTACATCCTGTATAATTTTCAATTTTATTCTTGGTTTTTTCCCATCCCAAATAAAAGTGTTCACCCCTTTCTGCCATTCCTTCAGATTTCCATCTTTCTTAAACACTGGTATCATTTGAAACAAAAATAAAAACCTAGGCAACACATTCATTTTTATTACTGCTATCCTTCCCAGTAAAGATAGTTGTAACTTTTTCCAGTTTTCCATATCTTTCTGCACTTTTTGCCAAAGAACTTCATAATTATTTTTGAATAATTTTGTATTTGAGGCTGCTATATATACTCCTAAATATTTAACCTTCTTGACTATTTCAAACCCCATTATTCTTCCCAATTCTTCTCTTTGTGATATAAACATATTTTTAGTTATCACCTTTGTCTTATATTGATTTACTTTAAATCCAGTTACCCTACCATATTGACCTAGTATATCCAACATATCTGAAACCGATTCCATAGGTCTAGATAAAATAACCACCAAGTCATCTGCAAATGCTCTTAATCTGTAATCTTGCTGCCTAATTACAATTCCCTTTAATTTATCAGAATCCCGTATCCTATTCAGCAAGACTTCCAAAGTTAAGATAAACAGTAATGGAGACAATGGACAACCCTGCCTTGTTCCTTTCTCAATTTTAAAAACATCTGTTAGACCTCCATTGACTATTATTTGTGCTGTTTGTTTTTGGTATGTTGCTCTAATTGATTGTATAAAATGTTCTCCAAAATGCATTTTTTCTATTACCTTAAACAAAAATTACCAATTCAATCGATCAAATGCCTTCTCTGCATCCAAAAAAAAAAAAAAAAAAAAAAAAAAAAACACTGCAGGAACTTGGTTGTTTTTTCCCAAATACTCCAATAAATTTACCACTTGTCTAACATTATATTTCATTTGTCTCCCTTTTATAAACCCTGATTGGTCCTTATGAACTGTTTGTTGTATAACAGGCATTAATCTGTTCACTAATATATTGGCAAAAATTTTATAGTCAGTATTCAAAAGTGATATTGACCTAAAATTTTCAGGTTTAATACAATTTTGGTCTTCCTTTGGAATCAGTGATACAAAAGCTGTTCTCCAAGAAGGTGGAACTCCTCCACCTACTTGGATTTTACAGAATAAAGCTCTAAGTGGTTCTACCATTTCAGACTGTAAATTCTTGTAGTAAACAGCTGTTAATCCATCTGTTCCCGGAGATTTACCTGTTTTTAACTGTTTAATTGCTTCAATAATCTCTTCGGAAGTTATTGGCTGATTCAGCCCCTCTCTCTGTTCTAGAGTTAATTCAGGAATGCTCTCTTCTTTTAAATACCTATCTATATCTATACCTTGAGTTGAATCACTACCATATAACTTTGTATAAAACTCTAAAAAGGCTTTTTTGATCATACCCTGTTGATAAACTTCCTTACCTCTAAATTCTATCTTATCAATGATTCGTGATTTTTGTTTTTTCCTCAACTGATAGGCCAGCCATCTACCTGGTTTATTAGCATTACAAAATATATTATGTTTAGCATATTGTAAACTAGTTGCCACTTGGTCAGCCATAAGCATATTAAATTGCTCTCATAAGATATTTATTGTTTCTTTTACTTTCTTGTCTCCTGGGTTAATTATAAGTAACTGTTCTTTTTTTAAAATTTCCTCCTCAATCTCTTTCCGCTGCTTTTGTTGTTTTAATCTATATTTGTTATTCATATATATTAAGGTTCCCCTCATATAGGCCTTATTTGTGTCCCATACCATTTCCATAGAAGTACCCCTATGCCTATTATTAACAAAAAACTTTTTCGTTTGTTTTTTAAGCTCCTTAACATTTTCTTCATATCTAAATAAATTTTCATTTAACCTCCAAGACCTCCTTTCTCCCCTTTCCTGTTCCATTTCCACCCAAACTGGACTATGATCAGTTAAAGTTCTTGTACATATCTTCGCCTTCTTCACCCTGGAAAAAAGATCATTTGTAATTAGTATAAAGTCAATCCTGGAAAAGGATTGGTGTCTATCAGAGAAAAAGGCAAAGTCCCTTTCCTCATCATTCCGAACTCTCCAGATATTTCTCAATTCCATATCTTCCATCAAATCAAAAAACGACTTGGGTAATTTCACACGTGTTGAGGTCTTTGACAAACTTTTTTTTATCCTTTAATGTATCTATTATTCCATTCCAGTCACCCATTAGCATAAAAGATTTATAGTCCCATTGTATTATTTTGGTATGCAAAAATTTATAGAATTTATCTTGTTGTTGATTAGGTGCATATACTCCAATTAAAAGCATTTTTCCATTTTGAATCAATAGTTCAATTGCAATATATCTTCCTTGAACATCTGCCTCAATTAAGTTAGCTGATAGTCCCTTCTTTACATATATAACTAAGCCATTTTTCTTCTCTGAGGTTGATACCATGAAATGTGTACCCAATCTTCAATTTATCAAATATTTTTGATCTGATAATCTAATATGTGTTTCTTGCAAACAAATAAGATCATTCTTAAATTGTTTCAAATAGTGAAATACTTTCCTTCTTTTTTGTAGTGAATTTAAGCCATTGACATTCCAAGAAAGAAATTTAGTTGTCATCTTTGGCCCCTCGAAGCTTCATGAGCATGTGCTGAATATCCTCTTCCATCGTAGTCTTCAGCCTTGCCCCTCCCACAGCTTCTGTTTTACAAACTTCTTGAGGTGAAACTTGAGATTGTTGCACTTTAAGTTGTTGTACTTTGCGTTTATAAGTTGTTCGTGTCACTCGTTGTTCTCCTGGCTCCTCTGGCTTCTTGGATAATTCAGAAGTTGGGGGTGGGCCCTCAGTTTGCAGTAACTCTTCTTCCAAAGTAGTTACTCCAGCTGCAACTTCAGCATAGGTTTGTATCTGCTTTCCATCTTTCTCTTGGTATATCATCTCCTTTTTCTTTCTACCCCCCCCCCCTGGTGAGGGTGGGTATCCAGCTTTCAAAACATTAGCACTATGTTGTTTTACTGAACTACGCTTTGTATCTTTTTGCTCCTTTTCACGTGCTCATTTCACATTTCATTTTTCCACTATTTGGAAAGTGCTGCAGCGTCCCTATGTGCATAACCATTATTACTGTTAAAATTCATTTGGCCTGGTTCTTCACCTAATCAAGGTCATTTTGACTTCAATTCAATTTTCTAAGTACTAACACCAAAATACTGCTTTACTGTGAGTTAAATGTCACATTAATGCCTTGTCAATATTGGGTACCACACAGTGGTGGGTTTCAGCAGATTCTGACCAGTTCTAGAGAACCGGTAGCAGAAACTTTGAGTAGTTCAGAGAACCGGTAGTAAAAACTCTGACTGGCCCCACCCCCATCTATTCTCTGCCTCCCAAGTCCCAGCTGATCGGGAGGAAATGGGGATTTTGCAGTATCCTTCCCCTGGAGTGGGGTAGGAATGGAGATTTTACAGTATCCTTCTCCTGGAGTGGGGTAGGAATGGGGATTTTGCAATAGCCTTCCCCTGCCATGCCCACCAAGGCACGCCCACCAAACCACACCCACAGAACCGGTAGTAAAAATTTTGAAACCACCACTGGTACTACACTATAAAGGAAAGTCTATAATAATCAGGTTCCAGCATGAATTGTCCACATCTTGTCATACTGTCTTCTACAAGGTGGCGACCTCACCTCTACCATGCATGATGAAGCTTTACACCATTTTTATTAACAAAGACTGCCTTTGATTGGGCCCAAAGCCTTAACAATGCTCAATATGTAGTATGCGTAGTCATCCTCTGAAGCATGATTGATAAGAAAGTGGTCTCTGGGGCCATATGGAAAAAAATAATGTTTGAAACAGATCCCAATAATATCACGGTCCAGCAGATGCAAAAATATGTTCAGGTGAATGCTAGAACCCTTTGATATAAACTTTTTTTTTCTTGGATATGCAGAAGAGAAAGGCTATGCTAGACATGCCTGGAAATTGCATGATAACACAGCACTTTTTTAAAAAAAAAATCTATTTGTAAGAGTGTTTATTTTTAGCAGCTGCTTGTGATAAGAAAATGGAATTTGAGCTTGAACTGGCTGCAACATTTGGTATCTTATAGCTGCTGAGATTTTGTAGCTTATATGATAGCCAATTCTTATCTTCAAACCAACAATTTAAATACAGAAGTATGAGAAAAGAATCTATAATTTTGCCTAACTTTTGCTTAGCTTGTAGGATTCTGAGCCTGCTTCTCTGTAATGGAAAGCAGCCTTGATAAGCAACAGTATTCTAATCCACAGAAGTTGTTCCTGGTTATTTTATTTTATTTTATTCTATTTTTTTTTTAAAAAAAGATGCTTTATTTTCATAACAAAGCATTTGACTTCAGGTTAGAACAGATGTATTTGTGACTATTTGTAATGAAATATCCACACACTGCAGTACAGCAGCAATTTACAATTGGCTGGTTGTCTCTCACCTTTATCGAACAGTTAGTGAACGAAGAAGATCCCATTATATTCTTATTTTACTACATAAGGAAACAAACAATTGAAATAGGAATGTAAAAAAATAAATAGCTTCCATGCAAATGTCTTGGCTGTTCAAAGCTATGATGCATTTGATGTTCCTGAAGCATCCGAATTATAAAATAGAAGAAATACCAGTATGCTGTGGAGGAAAGGAATCACTTAGGAAGCCATAGTTTTTCCCAAAATACTTTTCCCTTCAGTCTGATGCAATGCAGAGGATGGAAAAGGCAAAAAAAAAAAAAAAGCTGCCAAATGAAATGCAAAAAAAAAAAAGTCCTAAAAATGAAATGTTCATTCTACTGCTCACTTTCTAAAATGAGAGATGATTGGGCTCAGGGTAAGAAATGTTTTGAAATTGGAAATAAGGGCTGCACAATACGCTGGAACCAATAAGCTTAACCCAAAGGTTCAGGTGGTCATTTGCAATCTGCCTCTATTTTGATGAAAAAAAGGTACACTATAAGTGCATGTATTTTGAACAGATTTAGCCATTAAGAAAAGCCTTCTGGGCAGTTTATGATGAAAATAGCAAGCAGAGAACACATCCTCTGAATACATTTCCCCAAGATGTATATATTCCACTTATTTAGTTTTGTTTTTAGACTGAGGGTTAACCGGACTATGGTTTGGTTTTTTTCCAGAGGATCAGCTGTTGCTGGGAACAAGGCTACAGCTGGGTGCTAAGCAGTGGTGAAATCTGAACCAGTTTGCTACCGGTTCGCTGACCGCGCATGCGTGCTTGGCCTGCATGCCAAGCAGTGGTGGGTTACCCCCGGTTCGCACCGGTTCTATAGAACTGGTAGTAAAACTGGCAGAAGGCTCCACCCACTGGCCCTGATGTCATCAAAATGCTTCTGTGCATGAGCAGAAGCTTCTGCGTTTGTGTGCGGCCCCATTACAATCCGGTAGTAAAGATAGGTAGAACCCACCCCTGATGCCAAGTGCACACTGTGCATGTGCGCATATACAGTACACACCAAAAGGAGGTTTGGGAAGGTAAATAGAACAGCGAGGGGGGGGGAATCAGCTGTGCTGCACCATTTAGCTTTGCTAGAAAGCAGGATTTCCTGCTTTCTAGCAAAGCTAAACCCTGTGGCACAGCTGATCATCGGAAATACCAGTTCACCTGAACCGGTAGCTTTTTTTTACTTCCGGTTCATCCGAACTGGTAGTTTTTATCACTACCAGTTTATCCGAACCGGAGCGAACCAGTATCATTTCACCTCTGGTGCTAAGGATGGGCAGAGAGGCAGGACACTGTGGGATTCTGCTGCTGAATAATCTTGTTGCTAGTGCCTCCCATTGATGGATGCCTTTGCTTCTGCCTGGTTCCTGCTGAATTACTGACTTACTCATTGGTGAGACGCTGGAACTTTGGAGATGTGGACAGTGGATGGGTGAGGGAGGGTGATAAAAGAGTGGCAGGCTACTGTGGACCTCCTTCCTCTGTGGAGGCCACATTTGAAGAATAGCTAGAAGCTTCATCTGGTAGAGAACGCTGAACCATGTGCAATGATGTGTTACCTCTGCTCTGCTAGTTGGATTGGTTGCAAGTTTGCTTCCTGGGCTGATTTAAATTCCTCATGACATGGGAGCAGATTATCTAATAGTCTGTCTCTCCCTGATTACATCAGATTACATCATTTAATCTGGCAGAGATATTATGCTGCAGACACCACCTGCTAGGAACTTATATTTGGTGAGTACCAAGAGGAAGGCCTTTCCTGCGTGGTGCAGTGGTTAGAGTGCAGTACTGCAGGCTACTTCTGCTGACTGCCAGCTGGCTGCAATTTGGCAGTTCAAATCTCACCAGGCTCAAGGTTGACTCAGCCTTCCATCCTTCCAAGATAGGTAAAATGGGGACTCAAAATTGTTGGGGGCAATATACTGACTCTGTAAACTGCTTAGAGAGGGCTGTAAAACACTGTAAAGCTGTATATAAGTCTAAGTGCAATTGCTATTGGTATTAGATTAGCTCCCTTCCTCTTGATGTTCTGCTCCCTCACTCTTGATGTTATACCATCAAACCCCTGGGATTTTGGAGACTTGTTTAGATGGTTCCACTTTTTAAGGTGGATGTATTCATTCTCTCTCTGGGTCCTCCTAATTTGTTTAATGTTGCCTTTTTATATAAAAACAACAAAATATATTTTAATGTAATTATTATATGCCACCCAGAGTCAGATATTGCATAGGTGGTTCCCAACTCAATAGCAGTAACTGCAAGAGGGATCTTGGAGTCCTAATGGACAATCACTTAAATATGAGCCAGTGATGTGCTGCAGCTGCCAAAAAAATCAACACAGTGTAGGCTGCATTAACAGAGGGATAGAATCAAGATCACATGAAGTGTTATTACCACTTTATAATGCCTTAGTAAGACCACACTTGGAATACTGAATCCAGTTTCTGTCACCACGTTGCAAAAAAGATGTTGAAACTCTAGAACACAGGTGTCAAACTCACTGCGTCACATTGCCATCACATGATGTTTCATGAAGTTTTCCCCATTCATGGAGCTGGGGTGGGCATGCCCTACACATGATGCATCTGGCCCACAGGGCACCAATTTGACACCCCCGCTCTAGAAAAAGTACAGAGAAGAGCAACAAAATGATTAGGTGACTGGAGGCTAAACATATAAAGAACGGTTGTTGGAGTTGTTGGAAATGAAAAGAAGGACTTGGGTGACATGATAGCAGTGTTCCAATATCTGAAGGACTGCCACAAGGAAGAGAGGGTCAACCAATTTTCCAAATCACCTGAATGCAAGACAAAAATCAATGGATGGAAACTAGTCAAGGAGAGAAGCAACCTAGAACTAAAAAGAAATTATCTGACAGAACAATCAATGAAATGACTTCCCTCCAGAAGTTGTGGATGTTCCAACACTGGAAGTTTTGAAGAAGATATTGTACAACTATTTGTCTGAAATGATATAGGGTTTCCTGCCTGAGCAGGAGTTGGACTAGAAGATCTCCAAGGTCTCTTCCAACTTTGTTATTCTGTTATTTCTCATGAGATTGGCTATATTTATTTATTTAAATTTATTTGCCATCCATCTCACTACAAGGTGACTTTTGATTACTTTACCAATTTGATTAATAATTTTCCCCAACACTTATTTATACCTATATTATTTAAAAAGTCCAGCTTCAAGTCCATCTTTTCTCATGAGCAAAGTGAATATCTGCTGACACCTACTACTAATATCTCTCTGACAGTTTGAGCCCATTATCTATTAATTTGTTGTTTTTTGTAACGGGCTTGCTTCCCCAAATTTGCAAACCATATGCATATATGAAAAAAATAATTTTAATGCCCTTAGAATTTCTGAACTGATCATAGTATGGGTGTAGATAAAGGAATAATTATCAAGTAGTATGTAATTACCAAATATACAAATATTAGCAAGAACAGTGTGAAAAGAACATGTAGACAGTTATAATATTTTAACACACACAGTATAATCAACGTAAGCATGAAACTGTTATTTTAATCTGGGAAAACAAAAAACCAACATGAAATTTATATACATACGTGTGTGTGTGTGTGTGTGTATGCATTTGAATTGACAAAATTTTAAAACCGGACAATATAATATGGTCTAGATTGTTTTGTTTTTCTGTGATATAATAAATTAGTCTGAATTTATTTAAATTTTAATTTGTGGCTTCCACAAAGTTTCAGTCTTTTTCCTCTAAAGCTAAGAGGTGCTCATAGCAATTGCATGTGGGTGTGTTGGGGACAGAAGTTACACCACTTAATAGAGAGGAATTATAGTCATGATTAATAGTTCAGACTGAGATGATCCTTGTGATCATGTCACCATCAGCTCCCATCATAAATCACAGTGTTTTATGAATTGGAGAAATTTATGATTGCTAGATCTACTACCAGTTTTGGAATTGCAGTAGTAAATTAATGATTGGCTACTTATTTACTTTATAAGAAGAGAAAAAACTCAGGTGAATTAATTATTTACTTTTATACTTGATGGCAGTCCTCCATGTCATAGTTTCTCTGTTCTTTTTTTCTCCCCATAGGAAAAATCTCTCAACCTACTTGAGGTTTCGCAAAGACTTATACTTTCAGTTACTATTGCTGCAAATTTCAGCACATGTTTTCTTTAAACAGCCATGTTATAGGAGCTATGGTGGCACAGTGGTTAGAATGCAGTATTGTAGGCTAATTCTGCCAACTGCCAGTTCGCTCCTGACTGGATCAAGGTTGTCTCAGCCTTCCATCCTTCCGAGGTCAGTAAAATGAGAACCCAGATTGTTGGGAGTAATATTCTGACATGGTAAGCCATTCAGAGTGCTGTGAAGCACTATGAAGTATCCCGTTTCCCCAAAAATAAGACATCTCCTGATAATAAGCCCAATCGGGCTTTTGAGCACATGCGCTAAAATAAGCCCTCCCCAAAAATATTTAAACACAGAGCTGGAAATCAGGTAAGATGACAAGAGGAGGCCCATCTTGCTCCATGCACCCCAAAATAATAAGACCTCCCCGAAAATAAGGCCAAGCACTTATTTTGGGGTTCAGAAAAATATAAGACAGGGTCTTATTTTTGGGAAAACACGGTAGTATATAAGTCTAAGTGCCATTGTTATTGCTATTATAGCTATTTCTTTTTAATACATAATTAAATAAATGTTGCCCAGTTCTTCAGTTGCTAAGTTGTGTTTGACTCTTCATAACCCCATGGATCATAAGACACCAGACTCCCTTTCTTCTCATGTCTCCTGAAGTTTGCCCAAATTCATGTTCATTGTGTCAATGACACTATCTAACATTTCATCTTCTGGCATCCCCTTTTCTCTTTGCCTTCAATCTTTCCCAACATCAGGGTCTTTTCCAATGAGTCCTCTCTTCTCATTTGGTGGCCAAAGTATTTAAGCTTTAGCACTAGGACCAATTGCAATGGACTTCTCCAGACCTTCTCAGAAATCAGATGTGATTGAATGGAAGAAAAACAAAATGAAAATGGGCATGCTTGACTCATTCATAAAATACTGCATATCTCCATCCATCCATCCATCCATCCATCCATCACCTGCATATCACTCCATTTTGTTGGATGGGGGAAAGTTAACACATTTTTTTACCAGCGCATAGGAAACCGGAGCTTTGATTTTCTAAATCTTATTTTGGATCTGAGCCTTAAATCATAATAGATTACCTTTGGAGTTGCCTGGACTAGGATGGGAATTTTCTAGACCTTTGGATTGAGGCCCTGAACTGGATTTTTCCCAATAGTGTAATCCTACAAATACCTACTCCAGAGTAAGCTCCAGAGAGTTAAAAAGAAACACCTAAACCCAAGTATAATAAATACAGAAATTCAGCCTAAATCCGAATTGTAGAGATTTTTGTTTTATTAAGGCTAAAACAGTTGTTGCTTGTCCATATACAGGAAGTTGGTTATAAGAAAAAAATGTTTTGCAAAAGTACAAATCCATCATATAATTTCTTAATGCCTTGGCAAGTAAAATTAGATTTGGAGACTAATCCTTAACATAAATTATGTCTTACTCACTTTTTACTTCGTACCTTCCCCCAAAAGAAGGAGGCTACCCATGCTGAACAAAAGACCTGAAATATCAGCTGTGATATTAATATCAGCTGAAATATTAATTAATTCCAATTGCCAGGCACCTGCAATTGGAAGTCTAAATGTGCCACCACCATACTATATAATCAGGCAGATTAGATACAGAGGTCAGAGTTGCACAATGTATGAAGCAACAGGACACAGGCTACTGTACAGATGACCAGCAATTTTATAGTGTAAGTGTCTCCTAATCTCACTGCAAGCATTTTAATTCTGTCCAAGTATAGAACTGCTTTTGCACCAAAATAATTAGTTATACCTTTTCTTTCCTACTGCACCTATCAGTATATAAGAACCCAATTCTATAGCATAGCACAAGGATTGAAGGATTTGGGGCAGATCCCTGATTTCCACCAAACAGCACTAAAAGCCAATTAACCTGAAATTTTACTATATAATTTCCCCATCAACAATGGATAAAAAGAGAATGCAAGCAGGCTGCTTCAGCAAAAAAAGATTCAGAGTATCCGTTTCATAACAGAAAGGACTTTGTTCTTTATCACAGACAATACTTACACGGGAAAAAATAATTGCACTTAGACCAGGATTTCACCACTTGCTCTCAAAAAATAAGCAGACGCGTCTTGAAGAATACCTTCTCAAGGGATATTGAATCCAATTCTTCTGGGACTTGAAATACAGGCATAGATAGTCACTTGAAACTGTAAGCAGAAATATGGCTGTTTTCTGTACAATTGTGGTCTATCTTTTTCAGGAGACCAACTCTTCTCTTTCTGTCATTTTCTACAAATGAAAATAAGGAAAGCTAAGGGGGAAAAAATCATACAGTATTAGACTTGTTTAATGTCTTGCTTTAGGTGTGAAATGAACAACCCAGGGACCGTATTTCACAAGAAGTCTCTGGCCCAGGAAGCTTTTAAATTTGTGGACTTATACTTGTTAGAAGGAGGTCTGGTTCTTTTTGAGATAGGATAAGAAAAAGAATGCAGAGTTCAGGCAGTTGCTTGAAGCAGAGGTGAAATTTATTTCCAAAAGCACAATACAGACAGGTCTATGACAATTTGCCGTTGCCAACTCACCATGGCCAACTTACCACAGGATAACTTACCATGGCCAGTTATATTGTGGAACAACTTGCGCGGGAGCAGAGTTACATCAATATCAAAGAAATGGTGGAATAGAATCATTAAAGAAAGGATGCAAAAGAAGGGACAAAATGAAATGTGAATGACAACAATTTAAAAAAATGTTTAATTACCTTAAATACTTACACTGAGGTGTTGAATTGTCCCAATGGTGAGTTGTCCTGGGGTAATTTGGCTGTGGCGAGGTGTACCATGGCAAGTTGGCCGTGGCGAATTGTCCTGTTCTGATACAGAGTACCAAGTCAGCAATCAGAGATGGACACTCCCTTGCAAACTCTTTACATAGGAAAATCTTGCCTTCGTTTTCTAAAAAGCCCAGCCTTTAGGAATTCTTAGAAAGTGTAATAGGAACAGTTTTCCTGCCCAATTAGCATTATGGGTAGAAATGGCAATGTCAAGGAGAAAAGGATCCTTTGTTTATTAATGGGTGGAATCTCTGGTATCCTGAAATGAATGTTTACCTGAATGGGCTGCTGCCTTTGATCAATTCCAGCCTCTTTGTCAAGTTTATTACCTTTCTTTCAAATGTAAGTCCTAACCTTTTGCCCAGGAAATGGCTGGGAGGTTTGAATGAGATAAACAGAGGGAAGATTGAATGGCTTGGAGAGTTTGATTTCCTTCCTACACATCTTAACTGAAATGTTGTCTGTACTTATTATTGCTTGACATTAACAATACAGTAGTTTTGTTTTTTTTAAAGAATATGCATCAGTAAGAAAATACATCTTAAAAATAGAGGACATTGCAACAAAAGGTGGCAAAAATAAAATAATCTGGATTTTTTTTTTTTAAAAAAAAGAATCAAGTCAGGAAATGTTACCAAAAAGACCCAAATATATTAAAAAAAGGAGTCCTACGTGAAAACACAATCCTTCTTATATGAAAGTGTTGCCAGAGGGTCATTGACACGCCTTTACTTTGAGAAACAGGCATTTCCAACAAAAAGAGACCGACAATAAACAAGACTTCAAAGGAGCCCAGCCAATACTTCCCAACACAAAGAATTACACCCAAAAAGGTAAAAACAGATCAGTACTCAATTGCGGCTCACCAGAAGGAGAAACTATTACAAAGAGAAAAACAGAAAACATATCTAAACACAAACAGCAGAAAGACTTCCAAAATATTTTGCAAGAAATGTAGATGGATTTCTGAATTGTGTTATTCTTTCCTCTTTATGCTAGTAGTCCGTTCAAAGCAATTTTATCTGCTTTTGAAGATACAGGGAATCTGGAAACTTTAATTGGTCATTGGCAATTAAAGAGATGTTAGGATTTAACTGTTGCTGTTAAAGAGATTTTAGAATTTAACTTCCGTTGTGTTTGTAATGAAGATTGGCAAACCAATCTTTACTGCCAGTCCAAATCAGGAAATAGCATGTCTTTTACAGGGCTTAGGCACAGGTAAAATCAAACTTTGAGGCCATCATATTTCCTAAAGCTGACTCCTCAATGTTTGAATCTGAAAATGAGGGTGACCCAAGGGTGAATAAGTCCGACTTGGGACTCCATCACAAAACATACTGGATAAACCTGTTCCTCATCCACAGATTCTGAAGCAGCCTAAGGATGGCATAACTTCAGCTCCAGTCAGATTCATCATAGCTAGTATTCTCGTCTTGTAGGTTACCTTTGTTTTTTTTTATTATTTTGTTAGCTATTATATTTAGGAGCAGAGGAGAATATTTAGGAGCAGAGGAGAATATTGAGCATTCAGAAGTACAGAATAACAGACTTGGAATGGACTTTGTCAATCATCTAGTCCAACCCCCTGCTCAAGCAGGAAACCCTATAACATTTCTGAAAGATGGCTGTTCAGTCCCTTCTTGAAAGCTTCTAGTGATGAAGCTCCCACAACTTCTGAAGGCAAGCTGTTTCATTGGTTGATTGTTCTCACTGTCAGCAAATTTTTCCTTCTTTCTAAGTTGAATTTCTCCTTGATCAGTTTCCATCCATTGTTCCTTGTCTGGCCTTTGGGTGCTTTGGAAAATAGCCTCTCTGTGACAGCCTCTCAAATATTGGAATACTGCTATCATGTCACCCCTGGTCCTTCTTTTCACTAGACTAGCCCTGCCCAGTTCTTTTAACCATTTATTATATGTTTTAGCCTCCAGTTCTCTAATCTAATAAACTTTTTTGCTCTTCTCTGCACTCTTTCCAGAGTCTCAACATTTTTATAGTGTGCTAACCAAAACTGGGTGCACTGTTTTAGGTGTGGTCTTACGTAAGGCCTTATAGAGTGGTAGTAGTACCTCAAGTGATCGTGATTCAATCCCTCGGTTAATGTTAATGAATATTCATTGAAGAAGTCTTGAGTCCCTGTCTCTATTTCTTCTCTAGTAAGTCCAAGGACTCTTCCCTTACATTTTAGACTACACCTAGTCCCTTGCTAGATATAGCTCTTCTATTTGAGCAAATATAGTTGTTTGAATAATATATGTGCTAGTTGTGTGTGAGGGGGTGAAGTTGGAGTTGCAGTCTACACTTTAGAAGCCACCCAGAGCCATTTGTTAAGACAAGAGTATATAGCAGGGGTGTCAAACTGGTGGCCCATGGGCTGGATGCATCACACACAGGCCATGTCCACCCCAGCTCCATGAAGGGAAAAAATATCGTGAAATGTCATGTGACAGCAATGTGACACCGCAAGTTTGACACCCATGGTCTATAGCAGGGGTATCAAACTCACATTGGCATGGCAGCATCATGTGATATATCGGGACTTTTTTTTTCCCCTTCGCTAAACCAGGCGTGGGCGTGGCCAGTGCATGACGTATTCAGCCCATGGGTGGGGAATTTGGCAGCCCTGGTCTATAGCAATGAAATAAATAATTAAAAGTAAATAAAAGCAGCTGCAGTCAGGCAGAAATGCTTCCCATACCCACTTCCTTCATGCATTCATACATTAACTTACAACTATACTCAAAAAGTGTTCAAGCTCGTATTGCAGCTATGTGTGTAAATTGAACCGCACCTAGGCATTTTCAAGGATGTATGGACATATGGACATAGAGCAACAGCCTTACCCCATGCAGGCCTTTTATTTACAAAAGCAAAGGCTGAATAGAAAAAGAGGTGTAAGGAAGAAAGGTGATAAACAAGAGGCATGCAGATGGGGAATCAGATGCGATGTCTAGAGACTGGCAGCTCTTACAAGAAAGCAAGATGACTATCCTTCAACGACCAGGACCCCAAGCTAAAGTGAGCTGGATATCCTGGTGGGAGTCCAGCCCAGGGTTTTGTCAGGAAGTTGGTAGCAATTAGAAAAGGGATAACCTTACTGAAGAGGCACTTCATCCAATTTGTGCAAGAATGTTTGGGAAACGTCAAAGGTTGTATACTACCTTATGGACTTTAAGACATGTTGAACTCAGTATTAAAAGACTGAGTATAAAGGACTGAGTATTAAAGGCATATTTACATGGAAACATCAGCTTGCAAAACCAAGAAGATTGGAGTTGACCCAACGATTCAATGGGTGGAGTTGAACAGGAATAGCCTTTATTGGGATAGGCATGTACTCCAATAAAAATATGCTATGATGTTTCCTCTCCTTGACAGAAAAAAAAAAAACCCTCACTGGTTGCTTGCCTAAAGAAATGGTACTCAGGTATGTTAATCTTGGGAGCTTTAAGTCAATATGAATTTAGCTGTTCTCTTGACTATACCTTGCCTTTTTATTTTTACCTTTTTTTTTTTTTTGTATTTAAGCAATGCCAAGGGGTCAGTTCCACACGACCTCTTCTTGTACTATGCTTTGCATATTTTGGTAGCAATGATTGGGAAACTGATGCTGACTCTATCAGACGCTAATGTAATCACTGACTTCATTTGTTAAACTTTCCAAGGACCAGCTGTGAAGTGTTAATTGGGAAATCGCTATCCCTGGACACCTGCAATGATAATGATAATTGCCAGGCACTGGCCATTTCAGGTGTTGAGCAAAAATAAAAAGGCAGGTTTCTGCAACAGGAAATATTTGGTTGCCGTTCTGAGGAAATAAAACCTTAAATGCAAGTATTGAGAAATGTATCGCTTATCATGTAGAGCATGAGATCCTGGACAGCTAGCAATGTAGCCCCACAAGATCATAAACTTTTAACATTATTATAGCAATAGCACTTAGACGTATATACTGCTTCATAGTGCTTTCCAGCCCGCTCTGAGCAGTGCCTCCCTTCTAAGTTTGCACAAGCTGTGAGGTCAAATTGCCTGAGAACACAATACATGCTCAAGATCAGTCAACTAACTTTGTGCTTGTATAGAGTGGAAAACCTGGATCTCCCCATAGCAATAGCACTTAGACTTATATACCAGTTCACAGTACTTTACAGTCCTCTCTAAGTCATTTACAGAGTCGGCATATTGTCCCCAACAATCCGGCTCCTCCTTTTACCAACCTCAGAAGGAGGCTGAGTCAACCTTGAGCGGGTGAGAATCGAACTGCTGGCAATCGGCAGAATTAGCCTGCAATACTGCATTCTAACCATTGCACTACCACGGCTCCTAAAATTGTGTGATTTTAATATTTATATATGTTAGTAACTTTAGTGATATTTAGTGATGTTATATATGTTATATACAGGTGAAACTCGAAAAATTAGAATATTGTGCAAAAGTTCATTTATTTCAGTAATGCAACTTAAAAAGTGAAACTAATATATGAGATAGACTCATTACATACAAAGCGAGATAGTTCAAGCCTTGATTTGTCATAATTTTGATGATTATGGCTTACAGATCATGAAAACCCCAAATTCACAATCTCAGAAAATTAGAATATTACATGAAATCAATAAAACAAGGATTGTACATAGAACAATATCGGACCTCTGAAAAGTATAAGCATGCATATGTACTCAGTACTTGGTTTGGGCCCCTTTTGCATCAATTACTGCCTCAATGCGGCATGGCATGGATGCTTTCAGCCTGTGGCACTGCTGAGGTGTTATGGAAGACCAGAATGCTTCAATAGTGGCCTTCAGCTCTTCTGCATTGTTCGGTCTCATGTTTCTCATCTTTCTCTTGGCAATGCCCCATACATTCTCTATGGGGTTCAGGTCAGGTGAGTTTGCTGGCCAATCAAGCACAGTAATCCCATGGTCATTGAACCAGGTTTTGGTACTTTTGGCAGTGTGGTCAGGTGCCAAGTCCTGCTGGAAAATGAAGTCAGCATCCCCATAAAGCTCGTCTGCGGAAGGAAGCATGAAGTGCTCCAAAATCTCCTGGTAGACGGCTGTAATGAAGCACAGTGGACCAACACCAGCAGATGACATGGCTCCTCAAATCAACACAGACTGTGGAAACTTTGCACTGGACTTCAAGCATCTTGCAGTGTGTGCCTCTCCATTCTTCCTCCAGACTCTGGGTCCTTGGTTTCCAAATGAGATGCAAAAGTTGCTCTCATCAGAAAAGAGGACTTTGGACCACTGAGCAACAGACCAGTTCTTTTTGTCTTTAGCCCAGGTAAGATGCTTCTGACATTGTTTGTTGTTCAGGAGCGGCTTGACAAGGGGAATACAACATTTGAAGCCCATGTCCAGGATCCATCTGTGTGTGGTGGCTCTTGATGCACTGATTCCAGCCTCAGTCCACTCCTTGTGAAAGTCCCCAACACTTTTGAATGGCCTTTTCCTGACAATCCTCTCCAGGCTGTGGTCATCCCTGCTGCTTGTGCACCTTTTTCTTCCACACTTTTCCCTTCCACATAACTTTCTATTAATGTGCTTTGATACAGCACTTTGGGAACATCCAACTTCTTTTGCAATTACCTTTTGAGGCTTTCCCTCCTTATGGAGGGTGTCAATGATGGTTTTCTGCACAACTGTCAGGTCAGCAGTCTTTCCCATGATTGTGATTCCTATTGAACCAGACTGAGAGACCATTTAAAGGCTCAGGAACCCTTTGCAAGTGTTATGGCTTAATTAGCTGATTAGAGTGGGACACTTTGAGCCTAGAATATTGAACCTTTTCACAATATTCTAGTTTTCTGAGATTGTGAATTTGGGGTTTTCATGAGCTGTAAACCATAATCATCAAAATTATGACAAATCAAGGCTTGAACTATCTCGCTTTGCATGTAATGAATCTATCTCATATATTAGTTTCACCTTTTAAGCTGCATTACTGAAATAAATGAACTTTTGCACGATATTCTAATTTTTCGAGTTTCACCTGTATGTGATATTATATATTTTATACGTGGCCTAAAACCTCTTCGCTCAGCGTTGGGCCAGGCAAACCAAAAGGTTGGACACCCATGATGTAGAGCAGTGTTTCTCAACCTTGGCCATCTGAAGATGCATGGACTTCAACACTCAGAATTCCCCAGCCAGCTCTGCTGGTTGGGGGATTCTGGGAGTTGAAGTCCACACATGTTCAGGTGACCAAGGTTAAGAAACACTGATGTAGAGCCAGGAGAAAGGTATAGGAATTAGGGAACTGAGTCCCATACATACCAAAACACACCCACTCAAGTTAATCATTTGTATGGATTGGTAAATGGCTCCATAAACTATCTGAGATTGTGAAATAACATTTGCTTAATACTCTATCCCATCCTTCATACTGTTGTTAACTGTGCTCAGTATATGTGAGTTCTATTTGTGTTGTGTTTCTTTTTCACTAAACCTCTCTCTTTCGTGGTGAACCCATCCTATCATTTCATCAGGCAACAGGATAGGGAAGGACAAAATTTCATTACAAGCACAGCAGCTTTGGCGATGAACTGCAGTTGACTCTCATTTACCCTCCTACCCTGTTTTCAACTGAGATGAGTTTAGAAATGGAAGCATTTAGAGGTTTCGCTTAAGAGTAATGGCATGCCAAATAATAGAAACAATCAGTTATTGCCAATCTCACTTATAGGAGATTGTATTTTCTATCAGCCCAAGCATTTGTCCTCAGCTCATTTGTTATTAGGGTGTTGTCTGATTTTCCATTTCAATAGCTGTGAAGAGAAGTTCATAAAAGCTGGATGTTTAAGTCCCCGGAGGTCTACCTTTATCAGAGAAAGAATGTCCAGTAGTTCTTGGGCAAGTTACAGAGTCTTATAGTACCAAATGTCAGCTCAAACTGAAAGGTTAATAGGGCAACCAGGCTCTCTCTCTCTCTCTCTCGCACACACACACACACACACACACACACAATGTTTCTTACATATTCCTAACAACAACAACAAAATTCCACATCCCTTCCACAGGTATCTGCAGACTACCAAGATCACATTGTGATATAAACCTCAACCTTATGACATCCGATGTAGGCACAACAGTTTGCATCATGAGATCAGGTTGTCTGTTTTGATCCTTCTCGCCCTTCCCCATAAGCTCCTGTGATCCTTTACTTAGAGATTTATTTCTCTCTTCAGGATTCCACTCGTATTTAGTGAGCAAGACCTAAGATGGCATACAGTAGAAACAAATAATGTAAACAAAAGTAACAAAACAATTATACCATTGATGCCAGTTATTAATAAGAATAGTGATGAAAATGACAACCTTTCTAGAGAAGGGGATGATCATCATCCAGTCAGTATATTCATGGGAATGGTATCTTTCTTAATCTGTAAAAGCCAACAACCCTAGAAGCTCTGTGACAAACTTGCCAGGAATCAGTCTTTTGTTTACTTCTGATGGATCCTTGGATTGAAAAGGGAAAGACCCATGACTGGAGCATGGCTTAGAACATGGGTGTCAAACTTCAATGTCACATTGCCATCATGAGATGTTTCACAACATTTTTCCCATTTGTGGAGCTAGGGTGGGCATGGCCTGTGCATGATGCATCTGGCCCGCAGGCTGCAAGTTTGACACCCTTGGCCTAGAAGAACCAACCAAGGCCTCTAACAATGTTCCTGACTATGAGGAAAACCTGCTGAAAGCACATCTGGATTTCAAAAATAGCCAATGCCTAAAAGTGGAAATCAGATTAAGCCTCTTGCAACATCTTACAAAATTATTGACTTTTGGGCTTAGAGGCTATATAGAGGCATTAAATCACATCCCTATATGTCACAATGTTCTACTACTTTTCTTCAACTGCTTGCAAATGCAGTTCTGGTTGTGACTTCACAGAGGCTTACCCTATTAATTAACTATTAAGTCTGTCCCTGGCATGATATCAAATTACTGGAGATTATCAAGGGATCCTTTTCTATCCCAAAGTCTCCAGGAGTTGGGCAGTGTAAAAATTAAATAAATTTATTTGTAGTCATTGTTGGTTATGATTTCATAGGCTTCAGTAGGCCCCTAGATCATCTTTTTCTTATCTTTTTTTTTTTTTGAAAAAAAATCTATGTGGCTGCTTGAAGTTGACAAAGTTGGTTTTTGTGGCATTTCTGGTTAGGAACTCTTCTTTTATTATAAACTTGTGTTCTTTTCTTCTCTGTGATTCTTTTTCTGTACATTAAAGTCTCTGAGATAAGCCGCTAAATAGTTACCTCTCTGTGAAGTCACAACCAGAACTGCCCTTTGCAAACAGTAGGAGAAAAGCAATAGAACATTGTGATATATAGGGATGTGTTTTAATGCACCAGTTTAAATCAAAATCGTATCAATCTTTATTATGCTAATAGACCAGCATAACTGTGATCGTTATTCTTCTTCATGTCTCCTTTACTTTTCATTGTCCCATTGATCTGTTGTGGTTTTTTTTTTTTTTTTTTTTTTTGCCTAGGGAAGCAGGAAATGGGACATGAAGAAAAATACCTATATTGCCTGCTTTCTCTTCTGAGGCAGCGCTAACTGTTTATGGAAGTTGTTGTGTCTGAGGTCTTCACTCTGGTCCGCTTCCCCTAGAAGGCACTAATCTTTAATCTGATTGGCTACCTGTCTGACAGCTGAGTATAAAAGGAGCTGTCAGATGGAGAATCAGCTGTTGCTGTTAGCTGAGCTGTCACTTGTTAGCTACCCTGTTAGAACTAATAAACTGTTAGCTTTACGATAATTCTGTCTCGCCTCAGTTCTTCCACCCTCTGTTCTCGGAACAGAATAGAAGTTGCACTCATTAACATTGCCAAGGAAAAAAGAGCAGCATGGATATAAATGTAAGAGGTGACAGAAGAAGAGACGATCCAGGAGAATGTAACATCAACAGCATTCTTTGGATTGCAGATTTAGCACTGTTTCAAAAGTGTTTATGAGGCCTTGCTGTTGGATGGTAGAGTTATGGTGTGTACTGCACTCCTTGTATACAGGAACTGCAGTGCTCCAATACTCTAGCTAAACATCCTTTTAGAAATTAATAGAAACATTTGGGGAAAATAAAGGATAGGAATATGTGTGGTATCTTGTATTCATTCTAAAAGAAAAGATTTTATTGGACTTGTTTTACTTTTTCTATTTCTTCCTCCCAAACCCAACCCAACACAAATATAACATTAGAAGAACCCCAGGAGGTTTTTTCTTTTTCTTTTTTTTAAGGGTAGGAAAGCAACATGGGTAATAGAACATGAGGAAGAAGCCATAATGGGAAAAACATTTTTTCCCTCTTTTTTGGTCTCTAAATGTTTTCTAAGCTTTCACATCCATAATTGCATAGCTAACAGCATGTGCAAACAAATCTGTAGCTATAAACCCTAACTTATATGGAATGACAAACAATTTTGAATGACTGAATTCATAAACTCTCTCGATTACAGCTTTAGTTTCCAGCCTAGCTTATAGTTAAATCAAACCACCTTTTTCTCAAATCAAGATGGGCTACAGTTCAGCTTGTGATACTTGAGACTTGAAAGACCAAGTAAAGCTTGTATTATTAGTTTTCATCAACAAAGCATATAGAGGACATAAAGAGATTACAGTAGCTTCAATATATTGATTTCTGTTTTATGGCCCCTCCTTTTTTTCCTCAAAGAGCAGAGTAAAAATTATGTGAAGTTTATGTTTAACATACTCTGAAACATCACCTAAAGTCTAGTAGAATTCATTAACTTCTGTGGCTTTCTTGAAGCAAAAAAGCAAATTCATAAAAATAGATTGTGAAATAAACAAGACTGGTTATGTGAATATGGGCAAGGTATTTGAAGAATATTACTCTCCCTAGTAAAACAAAACAAAATAAAAATAACAACAACATACCAGTTACCTTTCTGCTTGCCTCACCATGAAGATAGGAATCTATCATTTTAAGAAAGTAGGAACATAGGTCCTCATAAATCTGCCTTTATTCTACTGTGAAGATCATCTCTCTGGAATTTCATAGTTCCACATCAAAAAGATGTTCTTCCCTCTCCCTGGTGTAAGATGAGTAGCTTGATCCACCTGCCCTGATTCACAAATGTCTCCATTCCAATACATTGTCATCTGCTTTGGTGGACATGTCCTATGGTCCTTCTTGCTTGCCCTCAACAGCCATTTTGTACCTCTGGATCTTTTGTTTTGCTGTATTGTTTTATAGTCTCAGCCATGATATAGAAATCGGGCCCCATTTTCTCTCATTAATTAATCCTGAAATGCCTGAGATTTTTTTTTTAAATTGAGTACAAGTGATAAGCATTCTGCTAAGTTTCCCCTTCTGGTCTAAGTGACAGGAAAACTTTTGTCCCTTTTTGTTCCTCCTGGACCTCCTTAAAAGACTTGCTTACTGAAAGGAAGGGAGCTGCTTTTTGCTTTGATAGCTTAAATGAGGGGTCCTCAAACTTGGCAGCTTTAAGACTTGTGGACTTCAACTCCCAGAATTCTCCAGCTAGCTATGCTGGCTGGAGAATTCTGGGAGTTGAAGTCCACAAGTCTTAAAGCTGCCAAGTTCGGAGACCTCTGGCTTAAATGAAAGAGGTAGAGAAATCCACCAGTCACAACATTGGTAATGCTGGTTTGGACAGGACATTTGGCCATCACTCTGGCTTATGTGGAAGATGAGGTGGGGAGAGGGGAAGAATTGAGAAAAAGATTTCTAAAGCTTGCCACATTTCCATCTGGTTTATACATGGGAGACATGAAGCTGAAAATTCAAATATGGAAAAAGCACTTTGTAGAATTCTGGCTCTTGTTTTAGAATAACAGTTGGAAGGGACCTTGGAGGTCTTCTAGTCCAACCCCCTGCTTAGGCAGGAAACCCTACATCACTTCAGACAAATGGTTATCCAACATCTTCTTTAAAATTTCCAGTGTTGGAGCATTCACAACTTCTAGAGGCAAGTTGTTCCACTGATTAATTGTTCTAACTGTCAGGAAATTTATCCTTAGTCCTAAATTGCTTCTCTCCTTGATTAGTTTCCACCCATTGCTTCTTGTCCTACCCTCAGGTGCTTTGGAGAATAGCTTGATTCCCTCTTCTTTGTGACAGCCCCTGAGACATTGGAACACTGCTATCATGTCTCCCCTAGTCCTTCTTTTCATTAAACTAGACATACCCAATTCCTGCAACTGTTCTTCATATGTTTTAGCCTCCAGTCCCCTAATCATCTTTGTTGCTCTTCTCTGCACTCTTTCTAGAGTCTCAACATCTTTTTTACATCATGGCGACCAAAACTGGATGCAGTATTTACTTATTCCTAGAGTAAATGCTGTAGATTTTTTTTTTGTAATAATCTAGAATTTAGACAACATACTGGGATAGGACCATTTTCAAAATTATTTATATGGAAGGATTGCCTATTCATAAAATGCTTGCCAGCCAAAAATCACTCCTTTACCAAAAGACAAATTGATAAGGTCAGTCAGAAGATAACCATTTACCAGAAAGACTGGGCTCCCTATCCTGTCACTCCAATCTTTTGTGAAGCTCTTGCCCCATATCTTATATTAAGCTCTTTTCTTTGCTTATGATTCGTTATGCCAGAAAAATGCACCAGGGTCTCTGGATCAATCCTAGAATTATGAATAATCTCAAGGGTTCTTGTCTCTTCTATCTATGCATGAAGAATCAATAACGGTATCATAAAAATGCACCTTCTGGTTCACATTTATGATATTCCCTTTAATCTTTAAGAATATATATATTCATGAAATATTTTTAGTTTCTTGGGCAAAAGGGGGAAACAGGTTAGCTTTTCTCTTCCCCACAAATACTGGATTTCTAACAAACGATAAATCAATAGAGCATGACAGTTTTGGGGGCAGAAGTAATAAATAACTTGCCCCAAAATAATATCTTTACTCTGTGTTAACTACAATTTACTACCGTCCTTGGTGTCCTGAGTCACGGTTTCTAATAGATGCTTAAGGCAGTCCATCTTTATTAATTTCGATATGAAAGACTTATCTGCTCCTATTAGAATAATTTGCATAAAACCTAGCTACTCAGAGGATTTAATACTTTTTGGAATGTTGTGATGTGATTCTTGGCAGCTTATAAACATAACAGCTATGCATTTTAATATGTATTAGACAAGACTAATCAGAAAATGCATCTGCTATGCTTTTAATGATGTGGGAGCACCAACTGAGTACCTTAAGAGATAACAAAAACTCTCTAAAAAGATAGTATGTGGATACTCAAAATCCATATTTGATTTCATGTTTCAAGTAAATGAAAGTGATTCAATTACATTTTATTATATTTCAAAATGCATACCTAATCTAAATGTTACAAAGGATAGGTATGCAACAAGACAGAAAATGGGAATGGTGTCAGAAAGAATGAAATGAATTTGCAAATCAACAATCCTGAGAATTAAACATTATTTACCAGACAGTTTTCTTTCCTTTCAAATTAATCCAAATATCCCTATTTACAACATAGGCTTTATTAGCGACAGGCAGAAATATTCTTTTTCATTTTAAGTGGTTCTCATTCATGGGGAATCTTTTGTGCTCTCTGACCTTGGTCATTGTTGTTTTGCAGACATTTCATTACCCAAACTAGAGCTACTCAATTAAGTAATATCAACGTCATGATGTTACCTAGTTTGAATAATGTAATGTTTGCAAAAAAAACCCAACCAAGAGAGCACCCTCATTTCAACCTTGAACTACAAACATTCTCTTCTATCAATTCTCATTCAAATTGCTTTTGCTTTTGAAATTTTGGAAAAGGAAAGGAGAATTTTGGGTACAATACGTTATCCTTCCACATATTTAATGATGAGATGACTTGACAAGAAATATGTCTGAATGTCTGGTTTTACATTGAACAATTATCTTTTCTGAGATGTGCAATCTCCTTAACTCCCCACTTTTTAGTTTAATCCCAAGGGAAAACATCAAGAGAAAATTCCTTCTTGAGGCTTTTAAAATAATAATACTGCTGTCAATACTAGCAGAGGAGTCCTGCTAGTGTAAAAGTATTGGACAATTCATCATTTCCTTGAGAAACTCAAAGAAATATTCCATTCATTATTGATGAGGTAGCTATGGAGTCAGTAAATTCCTGTCTTTCATTAACATCAACTCTCCAGTAGCATGCAGTCATTCTGATGTTTTTCCTTCAATGAATGTCCAAAGCAAAGTAACAAAAACCTCTTCTCATTGGATTTTTTTCTAGTTTGGAGAATGTGTGCAACATGAGAGGTTTCAAAGGACAAGAAAGATGTGTAGCAGTGTTCCAATATCTATGGGGCTACCACAAAGAAGAGGGAGTCAACCTATTTTCCAAGGCACCTGAAGGCAGGACAAGAAGCAATGGATGGAAACTAATCAAGGAAAGAAGCAACCTTGTACTAAAGAGAAATTTCCTGACAAGTAGAACAATTCATCAGTAGAACAACTTGCCTCAAGATATTGTGGGTGCTCCAACATTGGAGGTTTTTAAGAAGAGATTAGACAACTACTTGTCTGAAACTGTATGGGGTTCAATCAGAATAGATTTGCAAGGAACTTTGGAGGTCTTCTATTCCAACCCCCTACTCAAGCAGGAGATCCCATACCATTTCAGTTAGATGGCTGTCCAGTCTTTTCTTTAAAAATATCCAGTGATGAAGCCCTTACAACTTCTGAAGGCAAGCTGTTCCACTGGTTAATTGTCCTCACTGTTATAAAGTTTCTCCTTACTTCCATGTTACTTCTCTCCTTGAACAGTTTCTATCCATTGTTTCTTGTCTTGCCTTCTGGTGCTTTGGAAAATAAGTTGATCCCTTCTTCTTTGTGGCAGCCCCTCAAATACAGGAATATTGATATTATGTTACCCCCATCCTTCTTTTCTCTAGACTGACCATAACCGATTCCTGCAACTGTTCTTCATATGTTTTTGTCTCCAATCCTTTAATCATCTTAGTTGCGCTTCTTTCCACTTTTTCCATAATCTCAATATCTTTTTTTGTAATGTGGTGACCAAAATTGGATACAGTATTCCAGGTGTGTCTTTACTAAGGCTTTATAAAATGGTACTAATACTTCATGTGATCTTGATCCTGTTTATACAACCAAGAATAGTATTAGCTATTTTTGGCTGCTGCCACACACTGCTGGCTCATGTTTAAGTGAGTGTCCACTAGGACTCCAAGATCTCTCTCACAGTTACTGTTTTTGAGCCAGGATTTGCCTACTCTGTACTTCTGCCTTTTGTTTTTCCTGCCTATGTGTAAAACCTTGTTTTTCCTCATTTCATGTTGTTGGATAGGGCTTATTGTTTAAGTTTGTCAATATATTTTTGGACCCTGAGCTTGTCTTCTTTTGCTTGAGCAGGGGATTGGATTAGAAGACCTCCAAGGTCCTTTCCAACTCTGTTATTCTGTTACCTGAAAATGCCATCAATAGCACCCATTGGCATTTTGAACAAGCTGGAAATTTCTGTGGGATAAATTGTATTGCATATAAATTGTAAGAGCAAGTTGGAAAAACCAGAAACCTCCTTTGCCAGGGAAGATAACTTTGACAAACTGCATAGCAGAAAAATATCAGACAGGGTTTTTAACAGCAATTCATGTTATTTATTTGTTTGTTCATATATGTATTAATAAGGTCATTTCAGAGTGAATGAGTAGACTTCCCTCACCAGGTAGTTGCAGATATAAACTGACTTTTGCATGATTCATTTCAATAAGATGCTAAATGGAAACCTGGCAAGTCTGCCTTTGAGTTTCTCCTCTTTTAAATGCTTAAAAAAATGTCCTGTTTATCCAAAGGGCTGTATCTGCCACCCACAGATGGATGCAGAGCTCTTGTAAGTGAGAGATAAGGACGGAGGAAAGGTTCCTTGAGAGGAACAGCAGGCAGATGCAACCCATTTGCTTAACCCAAAGCAGGGAATGACATCAGGAGGAACCAAACTGTAAGGGAATGGGATATTAGAAGAGGGGTAGGCCTCTACTGTGTCATCAGTGCTTATTATCTGTCATTATCTCATCACTTATTATGAAAATGTAACTTTTAAGATGACCTACAGCCGGTAGCCTAATCAGGGAGCCACAGAATTTGGGGCTGATAATATTGGCTTTCATTCGTTTCCCCACAGCTCACATCCTGAAAAGAAAGAGATAACAATAGAGTGAAAGAGGAAGAGAAGAGAGGGGTGGAAATCTTCCAACAATGGGCCAAGCTTTATTAAAATCAAACACAAATACAAAGCTTTCTTTCCTTAACAGCAATCAGATAAAATAAGCACTTTGAAAGAAGCTGTCTTTTCTAGTATGAGCTGGTTAAAATAATTACTTTTAAGTTGCCTTTTTTGTCTTATTTTAAGACAGATTTTTTTTTAAAAAAAATCCTACCTTTATTTTTATAGACAACAAAGCCCTTTCCCTGACCAAATGAAATTGCTTCATAAATTTTTCCTTTTGTTCCTCAGAGAAAAAGAAAACCTCTAAGAGATTGTGAAAACGTACTGATTTGTAAATGAATAGAAGAAATATTATTTAGGGTTTTTATTATTATTATTACTGCTGTATTTGTCAACCAGCAGTGTAGCAACCACATTGAAAGAGTATACTAATAAGTTTTTTTGTTTATTTTTTAAAATTTGATTTATATGCCACCCTTCTCCGGAGACTCAGGGCGGCTTATAGTGCATTAAGCAATAGCCTTCATACTTTTGTATATTTATACAAAGTCAGCTTATTGCCCCCACAAACTGGGTCCTCATTTAACCCACCTTAGAAAGGATGGAAGGCTGAGTCAACTTTGAGCCTGGTGAGATTCGAACTTACAGTAATTGCAGGCAGCTGGTTTTAATCACTATGCTTTTAGTCTATTGAGCTAAACCAGGCTCCTAAAGTTAAAGAGCATTTGGATGTTGGGAAAGATACAAGGGCTGTACAAAGCTTTGAAAGTGTCTTCCAATTTGATCATGTTTTAAATCAAGGGTGTCCAATCTTGGCAACTTTATGACTGGGGGACTTATTAACAGAATCATGCAAATCTGAAAATACACCACTTTTTCCTCACCTTTACAGTCCAAGAAACTAGGGAGAGTCCCTTCAGAGATGTTTGCCATTTCTTCTACAAGTGCAGGTTCCTGTGGCTGTTTCTTCTGCCTCCCAAAGTCAGTCATTCCCACACACTACTACACATGGCCTTCTTAGAGCACTGAGAGATCCCTAAGGCTGGGGAGCTGAAGATATGTAGTGGACAATTCTGTTATGAATGCTCAAGGCAACGAGCCTATAATTCCCCCTTGCTCATAGAGAGCTTCTTAGCCTGAAGCCTTCCAGACATGTACCATGTCTTTCATGAGGAATGACCTGTACTTAGTTGGATGAAATTCTTTCACTCCAGCTGGGCCTCCTAGCTGAAAACTGGTTGAGTACTTCAGGGTACAAAGGGGTGCTCATTTCTATACATGGGGCCAAAAAGAACCCCCAGATTTCTGGAGAAGGTTAAGACAACCCTTTTTCTGCAGAATTGGCCCAACTTCTTCGAGACTCAGCAGCTTCAGGAAATGCTTTTTAAAAAATTATGCTAGACAATGCTGTGACTCATTGGGTCCTCCTTAAAGAGAAATTAGTGTAGTCTACTTATGACCAAAAAACATTAAATATTAGAATATCATATCTTTTTTATCTGAATGCTGGATAGTCCCATGATTGCCTAAGAAGAGTATATGTCATAAACAGACAAATAATAGTAGTAGCAAATGTATTGCAACAATAAGTCAATCTTTGCTTACCTAAAGAGATAAACAGAATGACCATGGGAGGGCCAAAAAGTAGTGGTTGTGACAAGTGCCCACTTGACTTCTTGCTGGGTCCCCATTGACTTTGCTTGTGGGAAATTGGCAGGTGGCATTGGAAACCCTGATCACATGACTGTTGGGATTCTGTGATGATTACAACTTTGTGAACATCATGGAAATAATGGGTCCTGGATTTTTTGCACAATCTTTAAGTTAGCAGATTTTAAATATCTTGATTAGAAAATTGTGGTGGTATAATATACTGTTCAGGGTAAATTGAGGCAAAACCAATGAAAGTTTTAGTAATATACTAGGCAGCCGATTGGGTCATCATTTCAGAATTATTTCCTTACCTAAACAGAGAAACAGAATGATCACAGGTAGGCAAAAAAGAGTGACTTCCAACTTCATGCTGGATTCTCCAGAAAAGTAAAAACTAATGCTAATTAATAAATGATGGGGTTTTTTTATCTGATCAAAGAAGTCAATTTAGCCATCTCAGCATGTTCCATCATCTTCACCAACCATTCCTCCATTGTGAGTTAGTGTCAAATATTTCCAACTTTGTGCATACAGTAAGTTATCATGTATAAGATAATAAGCAGCAGCATCCAAGGCTTCTGTTCCAGCAGACTGTATTACCCTCCACTGTGGCAATTGTACGTCATCAAAGCACTTGTCTAATTTACAAGATAAATGTTACAAGGTAATTTAAGGCTAATGAATTTTGTAACAGAATAGAATAATAGAATAACAGCGTTGGAAGGGGCCTTGGAGGTCTTCCTATGTTCAAGTAGGAAACCCAATACCCGTGATAGCTCAGTTCCAGCGTGCATGCACACACCGGCCAACTGATTTTCAGGCCTTCTGGTCCCACCAGAAGTCGGGAAACTGGCTGTTTCCGGCCTCCAGAAGGCCTCCGGGGGTGATGGGGAAGGCTGTTTTTGCCCTCCCCAGGCTCCTAGAAAGCCTCTGGAGCCTGGGGAGGGAGAAAAACGGGCCTACCGGGCCCACTGTGCCATAACGTGCCTAAAGCAGGGGAAGTGTGTGTGGGGGTCACGTGTGCATGCGTGGGAGGGCGGCGCGCATTGAATTATGGATGTGGGCACATGCACCTGCGACTCCCCATGCTCCCCCTTTTGGCACGCGATGGCAAAAAGGTTAGCCATCACTGCCCTATACTATTTCAGATAAATGGTGGTCCAATCTCTTCTTAAAAGCCTCCAGTATTGAAGCACCTAAAACTTCCACTGATTAATTGTCCTGTTAGGAAATTTCTCCTTAGTTCTAGGTTGGCTTTCTCCTTGATTAGTTTCTACCCATCGCTTCTTGTCTGCCTAAGACAGTGATGGCTAATCTTTTTGCTGTCGCGTGCCAAAATTGGGGGGAGCATGGGGGGGTCGCACACGTGCGTGCCCTCACCTATAATTCGATGTGCCCTGCCTCCCGTGCATGCACGTGCAACCCCCTGCGCTCCCCCTGCTTTTGGCATGCAATGGCACGGAGGGCCCGGTAGGGCCATTTTTCATCCTCCCCAGGCTCCAGAGGCTTTTTTGGAGCCTGGGAAGGGCAAAAACAGCCCCCCCCCCGGAGGCCCTCCAGGGGCCAGAAACAGCCAGTTTCCCAACTTCTAGTGGGCTCAGAAGGCCCGAAAATCAGCTAGCTGGCATGTGCATGCGCGCTGGAGCTGTGCTAGGACAACACTCGTGTGCCTACAGATATGGTTCCATGTGTCATTTGTGGTACGCATGCCATAGGTTCACCATCACGGGCCTAAGACATCATCTTTGTGAGTGCTTACTTCATCAGATCCATGGAATGGCCTAATTGATGTTGGTTCTATATACATTAAGATGGGGATAGGAGAAAGATAAGGGAAAGAAAGGGTGATTAAGCAAATGTAATTTACATGTTGACTGGTTGTAGGTACCTTATCAAAGAACAACTGTATGGTTTTGGGGGAAAAAAAACATTATATTTATTCAGACTTTCTGAAGTGGCCTGAAAGCTATTGATGTATGTAAGCTCAGCTGCCACCCACTTAGCTGTGCTGGCAAAGATTCTTTATTTTAAAACTGACTCTGAGGTCTGTAATGCAATGACCTAGGAAGTCAAAATGTTCTCGTGTTACTCTGTCCTTATTCTGATACCTGATAACAAATGTGTGCCCGTTCATTCTATTGCACAAAGTCTGAACTTCTTCTCCCACATAAAATCCAGAGGAGCATGACTGGCACTTGATGGCATATATATTATATTAGAGCAAAATCATGTAAAGTCACCTCTAGCCTTGTGTGTAAAGTTGTTACTGATGATGGTGCTGTGGGTCTAAGTATGGGATGTAAAGACATCTGGGCCTGTTGCAAGATCTGGTTGTCATGTCAGCATTGGTGCTCTGTTATTTTTTTTTTTTTATTGCCTGCGAAAATCTAGGTCTGCAAGTATGAGTCTGTCACCAAATGCCTAAGAAAGTGCATTGTCATTGTCCATTGTATTGTAGCTTAATAATGCACTCAATGATTTCAGCTGTATAAGAAATGAAGATCTGGTCTAAGGAAGGGGGAAGAAAGGATCAAACCATTAAGGGGAAGTTCAGAAGACACTCCTGATTCCTAAGGAAAGAAAAAAGCATAAGAATGGAATTCAAAATTGTCAGTGTGTGAGAGTTCATAAATTGGAATAGACACTGTAACAGGTCAGCCAAAGGGGACTGTTTGGTGACCCAGACAGCTTGGAGCCTGGGCATGGCTTAGGTTCACTGATATAATAAAGGGAGACTAGTATAGATCTATTTCAAGCTATTTAGCTCTCATCAGCTAGCCATACCCTTCTGTGATTTGAAACTGGGCTTGCTTGCATATTAGGCAGATGTATTAACCTCTAAGCCATAGGTTCTCCTCTCTTTGTTAGCTTGTACCAGGGGAAATTAAATGGGTTTTCTATCAAAGCAACCTGGTCTACTCAAATGTGTGTGTATCTGTGATTCTATAGCTTCTGTGATTATATTGATTCTGTGCTTCTCTGATTTCTGAGTTCTGGTTCTGGCTTCTGCTGCATGTATTCTGTTGTATACATGCATCATGCTTTATATTACTGTATATAAAGAAGTTTCTTTTATACATGAATCCTGCTGAATTATTTACTTGTGTGCTGGTTGGATTGCTGAAAACTCTAACAAAAATAACCTGGCTTTGATTTTGTTTGGTATAAAGTGGGATGGTATTTAGTATTGTAGGGTATTATTCTACCCTACAATACTAAAAAACCTCCCTGAAATCCCTGCCATGCCTCCTCTTGACCTTGCCTATCTCAAAGACCTGACAATCCAAGAGCTCTAGAATTCAGGGGTAGCAAACTGGTGGCCAGATGTGTCACATGCAGGCCACACCCACCCCAGCTCTGAGAAGGGGAAAAACATCACAAAAACATCATGTGACAGCAATGTGACATGGTAAGTTTGACACCTGTGCTGTAGATGATAATGTTGTTCTGCTTTTGTGGGCTCTCATTTACTAAATCCTCCCTGGGAATTGTTCTGACTCTAGATTTGTATATTAAATCTCATTGGGTGAATTCTTCAGTCTCCTGAGTGCCTGGTTTAACATCAGTTGAGCATCTCTGTCTAGTAGGTCAGAACAAATGTAATGTGGAACCATCTGTAGTGTTGGTAGTATGTTTTGGATAGAAGCTGGACACTTGTAGATATTCATGATGATTTCCATAATATAATGTTTATGTGCCAATGTGTAGCTTTACAATTACATAAAGAAAGTGGACATTCTGTAAATGTCTCTAGGCTTTCGTTGATGGTAGGATGGAAATTGTTAATTTTAATGTTTACAAGATCTCATCTATTCTAATCTCATCAAACCAAATAAATAAATGTATTTATTTCAAACATTTATATATCTGCCTTTCTTATAGCCAGTTCTGGAATGGCTCACAAGCAAACAGAATACACAATACAATTTTTGATCCAGATTAAACTGTATCTTTTAGGTGTTTTTGAAATTACTATCAGCATTTTCTAGCAGATATGAAAAATCATGCTCCAACCTAAATGTGCTTCTTAGAGAAGTTTACAGACTCATTCTCATTCCCCACCATCCAGTCAGAACTGAAGAAGCTTCTTGGATGAGAAATAGAACATCTTCAAAGAAAAATAAGAAAGTCCAGTTGCCTTTTGAAAAAGCACCTTTGGGACAACCATGATCTGGATCTCTGAGAATCTCCATAGACATTTAGATTCATTCTATTAAACATTTTGCCTTCATCTTCTTCTGCTCTATTGCTCTTCCTTTCAGAAAATTAACAAACTTCTAAATCTATAATTTTGTTGATGAAAGATGAGCAGTGGAGTCAAATCTATGCTGAGAAGCCTACAAGACATGGCAGACTCATTGAGTTCTTAGGTCTGTCCTCTAATCATGATTTTTTTGGGAGGGTATTCATTCCACCTTGTTTCGAAGATTTGGCTGACCAAATTTGGCATGTGACAAATATATTTCTTCTGATTTCCCATTGAAATCTTACTTATCAAATAAATCCAAAGTTTGTTCACATTTCCTCCATGAATTGTGAACATATATTTTCACCAAATAAGTTTAATACTCATAAGAAAGGATTATTATTTTCTCTTTCCCAGTTATATGTAGTAAACTCTCAAGCATTTAAAATGAGAAGTTCTCACCACCCCTGGACTACAAATGGAAAAAGAAAAATACTGAATGTTTCTTCTCTGAAATTAGCCTGTCAAAGAGAGAGGGATAAATGTCTTCTTGCAATAAATGGCAGATATATTAATATGACAAATACATATATTACAGTATTGCAGTGCTCTATACTTCATAAGAAAAAAACCCACAACCTTAGTGAAATATATTTCATACATCGATTGGAATTCAGAACTACTTCATCTAATATATTTCGTAATCTATATAGCTTTCAGCAGTATGGTGACCTATGATGTATGGATACAATCAATAAAAATTTGAAATGCTGAAATACAGCTTTGCAATTTTTTTTTTTTTTTTACTCACACCAAATTTCGCAGTTCTCTTCCTAGGATATAAGGACCATCAATTGCCATCGTAGGTGTACATTTTTAATTTTTTGGGTTGTATTTTTTTTAGATACAGTTTTATTACTTTCTAAGAAATACCAGCACTGAATGATGAGTTGAAAAGAAAAAAAAATGGATTTTGTATTTCCCAAAAAGATTTTGTCTCTGGAAATTATGCAATTTTGCAATGTTCTAGTATCCAAACTGTATTTTAGAAAGATCACATATTCAGTCTGATGTATTTAGCACTTATATCTGATGACCAACTAACATCTAACTCCTTCAACCTAAACCTTAAAATAATTTTCTTTTCAGCCTTCAGATCCTGCAGAAGCCTGAGGAGATCAGTTACACCACTAATATGATCATGTGGCTCCTTACATTGTATCCTGACAGACATCTCTATAAATACCTTAAGGCACATATATTTGAAAAGACATGCACAAGATTTATAGCCCATGTTCATCTGCCAGTCTTTGAGAGGAAAAACAAATTACTGGTCTTGATATTACTGATAAATAATCACTGCTGATATGAATGTCTGAAGATCAAATACAAACTCTATTTGATTCATGGTATGCCAATATATAAGCACTTGTTGAAGATGCTCTGAAATGACTTGATAGTGATGGTTACTGACAATTTGACAGTGTAGAAAGAATATGAGAGCCTGAGCACAGAATGCTTGTTTCATGTTATCATTCTCCTTTTTCCACCCTCTAGAATAGCATCCCCCTAGAGCAGGGCTGTCAAACTCACATCACACGGATGCATCACACACTGGCCACACCCACTCCTGGTTTAGCGAAGGGGGAAAAAGTCATGATACATCATGTGATGCTGCCATGACGCCATATTTGACACCCCTGCCCTAGAGATAAGGACAGCACCTTTTCCCCTAGGGTTCTGAAAACTCTTAAACCTGGTTTTGGTCCTAAATCTCAGATTAATGTGGTGTTGTGTTCAGGATAGGGCTGTTTTGCTTGATTTGGGTCACTTTGAGATTATTTTAGTCCAGGCTGTATGTATATAATCATGTTGTATCTGTTTTTTATGGATTTATTTGGTTTTGTGTGCCACCCAGAATCCATTGGAGTTGAGTGGATTTAACACACACATACCCTAACCTGTCTAATCATTTAAACCACAAATCATAAGTTTTATGTTTCATGCAAAAAAATCTGTAAAGGGTTTCCAGTCAGGAATAAATGTAGATTCTTTTTCTCTGATCAAAGAAGATTTAATCATCTCAACGAGATCCATCATCTTCACCACCCATTCCTCCATTATGGGTAATGCTGAATCTTTCCATATTTGTGCATATAATAATCTAGCTGTGGCTATCATGTACAAGAACAAAGTTCCAAACATTGTTCATCAATCCCAAAAGTAAAACCTCTGGTCTCAATGGTATATTAAAATGGATTTAAATTCCTCTGAATCAATATGTGTATTTGAATCCAAAATTTTCTAAATTCTTTACACACCCACTGAACATGATAAAATGTCTTTTCTTGTTGTTCATATTTCCAACATAAATTTGAGGTAACTTTTTATGTTCTGGACAATTCCTGTGATGACATCTACCAAACATTTCATAAAAATTCTCTTTGAGATTATGTCCTAGTGAAAATTCCAATCCTTTCAGCCTCATATTTATCCATTGTTCCATCAATATATTATAACCAATTTTTTTAGCCGACTTTATCGTACATTATTTCATTTGCTTGTTTCTGTTCAAAATTTCGATGGAAGTTTATACACTTAACCATTATATGTTCATCATTTGTACACAATTCTGTTTTAAACTGAGCCTTAAGGTGTTCAAAACTATAGGGTTTTTTCTACTTTAAACTTTTCAAGGCATCTTTTCAATTGTTTTGAAAACAATTGTTAAGGCTTTAATACGGATGAAATGCTCCCAGTTCGGACCAGATCACCCGATCCGGTAGCGATGGAGGCGGGTGGTTCAGAGAACTGGTAGCAAAAATCCCTGCCCCCCCCCCCTGCCCAGCTGCACAATCATCAGAGGCTTTTTAAAAAAAAAATTAAAAACATTTTTTTTACAACCTCTTTGGCCGAAAAAATGCTTTTAAAAGTAGGGGGGGAAAAGCCTCTGATAATCGCGTGGCTCAGTTGGGATCTTCAGAGGCTTTTAAAAGCATTTTTTCTACAACCTCTGAAGAGTTGCCTGATATGGCAGAGGCTTTTTTTTCTTTTAAAAGCCTCTGACGATCCAAGCTGAGTTGCCTGATCGGCAGAGGCTTTTAAAAGGAAAAAGCCTCTGCCGATCAGGCAACTCAGCTGGGATCGTCAGAGCCTTTTGAAAGCATTTTTTAACAACCTCTTTGCTGAAGAGGTTGTAGAAAAAATGGTTTTAAAAGTAAAAAAAAAAGGCCACGCCCACCCAGTCACATTACCCCCCACCAAGCCACACCCACAGAACCGGTAGTAACAAATTTTAGATTTCACCACTGCTTTAACAGGTACAAATACAAACTGATGATAACTGAATGTTGCTCTCCCCTAGGATGCTACATAGCTATGTATTCTCCAAATTATCTGATGCCATACCAGTTTCCTAGCCTAACCATGTTGGTCCATCCGTTTGAATATAAGTGCTACATTAGGGCTGAGAAATTACTGTATTTGCTGAGACTGCCTTGTAATCCTTTTCAGCACAAACTAGGGGAGTGTCATGGCCCTGTCAGAACCTGGGTCCGAGGAGGACAAGAGGGAGGAAGGGCCAATGGAGGAACAACCAGAGGAGCAGGATGAGGCAGTCTCCCAGCAAAGGAGAGAGGGTGCAGGATGACCAACTGAGGGGGGAAGAGAGGTAATTGCTTGTCGGCCAGAGCTCCATTGCTCCTCTGCTCCACTGCTTGCCCTCTCCTCCCCACTCACTTGGTTGTCCTGTACCCTTTTGCCTTTGCTGGCGACCCTTCCCAGTCCGAGGGACCAGGACTGCTTCATCCTGCTCCTCCAGTCATTCCTCCATTGCGCGACCTCTGTCTTATCCTCAGATCCAGACTCCAATGGGGCATGACAGGGAGGGAGGACGATGAGTAAAAAGAAAAGTCTATATGGTGATGGTCACCTTACTCATTTAATACCTGTGTCAGTGTTACATAAATTTATGAAGTTGTGCTGCCATAACTGCCATCTTGACCCTCTTTCCTCAACACCCCACTGAACTGAAAGTGAGAAGCCATGTATCGTTCTGAGAAGCAAAGCCTCAGAGAAAACTCACTTTTACCGTTGCCTTTCTTTCAGTCTGGAAATACTGGAAGATCCAATTAAGTCAAAGACAGGATGACCACATTTCCCTGCTAACAACAACAACAACAATAGTAATAATAATAATCACTGTGATTTAGCTATCCCCCAGATGGGGTACCTGATGAAACAAAACATGAAACAAAATAAAAACATTCTAGCTGTTGCATAAATGTTTGTTGCAAGAATATTCTAAGGTACTTGCCCACAGATAATGACTTGATCATTAAGAAGAAAAGTTTACTTTTCTTTTTTACAATTACAGTAATAACGATCTGCCTCAGAAGGAAAAGCCAAAGTCACTGTTCATTAGACTTGTGAACCCAAGTTCCCAAAATTTTGCCAGAAACTGCATGTGATTTATAATTAATTCTCTCTTAGGGATGAACCTTAAGCCCTAGAGTAGCACTCCATGAAAGGAAATTTATCACTCACTGCGGGCTATTTTTCCCCAAAGACTTCTGAAGGAGGAAAAAGAATCATTAGGGACTCAAAACAACTGAGTTGCCTACTTAACAACATCCTTCCGAGGACCATGGAATTGGACCCATGGGAAAAGAGTGTGCCTTACATGTTGTTCTAATCCTCAAGAGAGTCTGTAAAAAAAAATAAATCACTGTACTTTAAAATAGCCATGAGGGAAAAGTACAGCAGAGATACCAGGAAGGAAAGCCCTAAGTTATTTTTAAAAGAAATAATATATAATGTATTTGAATCTATATGTATAAAAGCAAAAACCACTCATGCCATAATCACGAAATCTCCAGAACTGTACAGCCTACAAACTTGAAATTTGGCACATATGTTCCTCTTGGCTTCTAGGTGCTCACTAAGAAAGGATTTTTCGAAATGACCATCAGATTATTAGTATTTCATATATGCAGTATTATATTCACATGCCCTGATGCTAAGGAGTTAGACATTCTACTCCCCCTCCCCACCTGAAAAGAACTCTGTTCCAACTGCCAGTTGCCTTATATTAACACACTCTGATGCTTCCCCTTTGCTAAACCGGGCGTGGGCATGGCCAGCGCATGACTCAGCCGACCTGTGGGCTGGGACATTCTACTCCCCCTCCCCCTTCTGTTCCAAGTGTCAGTTGCCTTATATTAATTAACACGCTCTGATGCTATGGAGTTAAACGTTCTACATTAAGTTTCAGGCTTTAAGTGTCAATTTATCAATCCCGAGCACATAGTTTCGTAGCGAAGCACGGGTGTCCAGCTAGTCTGAGAATATATAATACTTAACATTCATAGTCATAATATGCATTTTGTTGCTCTGAACTTTTCAGAGAGATTGAGCTTCCCCTACTTTCAAAAAATTTGCTGACACCATTCAGGTATTTTGCTAGTGCGGTTTTGGCCACAGCTCCATGAAGCATGGGGATTGCTACTACTTTAGGATAATGATGGGAAACTTAGAGGAAACTCTTTGAACTTCTACTAAACTAGCAATTATGCTGATGTGTGCATACGTGTCTTTCTAGCTGGCTATGAAACGATGCTTTCTCCGTCTCTCTGAAACCTGGTTGGTTTGATCCTTTTGAGAAGCGGTGTCATTTCTGAATATATTTTTTTTGCCACTTAAGGCAGAAAATAAAATAATGAGAACAAAAATATATAATGCCAAATAGATTTCCAATGATTTTTTTTTTTAAAGAAAATGAAAAAATAGTATTTTTATAAGGACAAGTATTCTGGGGTCTTAGTAAAATGATCCTACAAATAAACAGCAGAAAGTAGTTCACTTATTAGGCTTTACTCCATCTTTATTTTTGGTCATCTTAAGGCAGTATGGGTAGTTAATGTTCCTATCTCTTGTTTTCTCTATAACAACCCAGTGAGATGAGATGGGTTGAAAGAGATGGGCCAAAGTCACCCAGCATGCTTTCATGATTAAGGCAAAGCTAGAACTCACATTTCCCAGTTTCTAGCCAGCACCTAAGCCACCAGACCAAACCATAGGTGCAGGCAACAGCATTGAAAATAACCTTTTATTAAATCTAGGTAGTTCTGCTATTCCCAGATCCTTTCATCCGGCAGGCATAAGCAGAAAGTTAAGAACAAAGGAGAAACTTCCTAATAGTGAGGACAGTTAACCAGTGAAACAGCTTGCCATCAGAAGTTGTAGGTGCTTTATCACTGGAGGTTTTTAAAAAGAGATTGGACAGTCATTTATCTGAAATGGTATAGGGTCTCCTGCTTGAACAGGGATTTGGACTAGAAGACCTGAAAGGTCCCTTCCAGCTCTATTCTGATTGATTGAACAAGTGCTTACAAAATGGTTGCTGCAGTTCCTTAGAATCACAAAATAGTTGACATAACTAACATGGGTGACATTTTATCAAAAATGCAACCCAACATCTTCTCTAGGTTTTCCTCCCACAGGGTCCTTCATACCATTTCCCTTTACAGGGAGGTAACTGGTTGCTTCCACCAGTAACTTTCATTTTCTAAGAACACTTAAAGGATCTCTAATAGTCATTCATAGAAAAAGTTATTGGAGAATCGTGCTTCATTTGCGGTGTAATTGTTTCCTTATTTCAATTAATTAATACGTTCATTTGTTTATAGAAAAAGTCCAGGTGAGGCAGAGAGCCTCACAGGCACACTATAAAAGAACAGTGGGCATACTGTTCTTATATAATTATAGCAGCAAACAAGCAGGCAACAGAGAAAAAAGTGAGGAAAAAGTAGAAGACCATTTTTCTAATAAAAGAAATAGCAAAAATATTTATTCCAAGTCATACTTATCAAAACCTTATCGGAAGATATGTGGTGAACACGTGATATACACTGGAAAATAAAGCATGAGAGGCAGGTTTCCAAACAGCTATTTCTTCTTATATATGCATCCTCTGAAATCTTCAAGAACATGGCTAAATTCATTTGTTAGCCATTGCCATATGAAGACATTCAGCCTGATTACCATTCAGTGGAGGGGTAACTCACAGCAGCATTAAAATTCTGCCATTAATCTGACTTGTTATTTATTTGCACTGCTGTTCTAGTTTTATTTGAGTTCTGGCAATACATTAGTAAGTAAAATAAAAGAGCAGAGATTTTCAGCTGAGTTTGCTACCATCCTGAGATTGAACCCATGACTTTCCCAATCTAGGGTACATACTGTATCTAGCTTTTTAAAAGCAGCCAAAGGCCACTAGGAATTGCTATAAGAAAAGCATGCAGTAATATCCTACTGTATTAATCTGCCATTTAAGAAGTACAATAATTAAATAATGCACATATCAATATCCAGCATATCGCTTTGTTGTACTTGGATCAATGTTTGCTCTCTCTCTCTCTCTGTCTCTCTCTGTCTCTCTCTGTCTCTCTCTGTCTCTCTTTCCTATAGCTGTTTTAGGGCAGGGGTGACAAACTCACATTGTCATAGCAGCGTCATGTGACATATTCCAATGTTTTTTCCCTTCGCTAAACCAGGCGTGAGGCGTGGCCAGCACATGACACATGCAACTGGGACTGCCAGAACTACTGTTGCTGAGCAGTGCAATCATATAGTTTTTTTGGACTTGCAGCAGTGGTGGGTTGCCCCCGGTTCGGACCAGTTCGCAAGAACTGGTAGTAAAACCGGTGGGAGGCCCCACCCACCGCCCTGGATGTCATCATTGGCGATCTGCACATGCGCAGAAGCCTCCCGTTGTGATCTCGTTGCAAACCAGTAGTAAAGATAAGTAGAACCCACCCCTGACTTACAGCTATGTTAACAATCATGTTAACAATGGGGTTTCTGGTACCAATTCATGTTGTTAAGTAAGGGTTACCTGTGGGCTCAAATGTGCTAATTTTATTGCCCACCAATTCATGAAATCTCCTCTAAGTTCCTCTAAGAGGAAGATTATTTTAAAAAATAAGTAGTGTACATGCACCTGTGGTACTCATAAATCCATGATTACTGAAGCCATGCCCTGGGACAGATGCCTTCTTCTTCCGAAGAACTGTCAACCAAACTTGAGTGATGAAGAGATAACATCTGGATACTCATAAGTTCTGTATCTTTTATCTTTGCAACAATTTCAGCAATCCTCATGTTGGTGCTAATGCAGATACATTTGTTTTAACAGCTTTCTAAATCATTTCTTGAAAGAAATCTAGCCACAAGTGAGCATGCAGCGATACTGAAAGGGTTTTCTCACATTTCTTTTTAAATAGATAAAGACATGCAGCCCAAAACAAGGGAGATGAAAGTGGCTGTAATCTTTGATTTAGTTTAGCACGTTCTGCTCCAGTGCATCTTTCTGCAGAAAGGATACATTCATAGCGCTGGAAATGGCAAGATGTAGAGCTCATTTTTGGTGCTAGAAATAGCCTACATATAATTTCACCTCCCTAGAAGTCAGAGTAACTTATCTGTCCTACATCAACTAACATAAGAGTTTTTTAACATGTACACTTCATTTACATGACTAGGAAACAAGACACACAATCATACATATGTATCATACATATATTGTATGCACCAGATTTGAGAAGAAACAAGTAGCAATGGATATGATGCACCTTTGTGTCTATGATGGGAATATTCCTGAATTAGTATTCTTAGTAGAATTTGTCACTGGTGAATCCATTTCTTTCTTGGGGGTGAGGTGGGAAGGGAGTTCAAAGAGCATTTTTCCTGGATGGTCACAGAACCCCCCCCCCAACCTTCTAACATACTGGGGTGTTAAGGGAGCTATTCATGGAACAGGGTATTGACAAGAACACTCCCTTCCTCTGTTACTAGTAATGGGAAGACCTCATCATCTGTGAGGGGTAAATTCTGGATACATCAGTGAGTTCCAATCATGCACTGCATATGTAACATATGTAATAGTTAGCCATGTGCCTATCCTGGTATCAACTTTAGATGTGTTTAAAATCCCTCAATAAACCATGAAAGATAACAAGTAATATAGGTTTCAATAAAATTATCAGACAACGAAGAAAGGGGAGGGAGGGGAGAGAAACACAGAGAGAGAGAGAGACAGAGAGACAGAGAGAGAGAGAGAGAGAGAAAGAAAAAAAAGAAACAAAAAAAGAAGGAAGGAAGGAAGGAGGGAGGGAGGGAGGGAAGGAAAAGAGAGGGAGAGAG
>WNWU01000006.1:1741656-1753967 GCA_012654045.1 Ptyas mucosa
AGAAAGAAAGAAAGAAAGAAAGAAAGAAAGAAAGAAAGAAAGAAAGAAAGAAAGAAAGAAGGAAAGAAAGAAAGAAAGAAAGAAGGATTGGATGACAATCTGGTATGTCCCCCACTAAAAGAGGTCTAGATATTCAGTACAAATGCAGCACGTAAATGATGAAGCATTAATAACAATAAAAAAGCAATTCTTATGGGAGTTAGAAAGTGAAGAGAATGCCTGTTACTATGCGATGATTTCCAGGATTTTATTTGTCTGAGTTTAAAATTAATTTTTGTTCACTAAAATTGCTTACTTGAATATTCAGAGGGCAAGAAGACTGACTCAGAGTCATTGTTTATGAAACTTCACGAAAGTAAAAATAAGAACATTTCATTAAAAATATCAGTAGTGTTGAAAGTGAAAATGATAATTTTTCATTAAAAATATCACCAGCATACCTTAATTATTTTTTTCTAACCTGACTATTATTTTTACATTTCTGTTTAATTTTCTGATTATGTCACTTTGTCGTGTAGAATTTAAAACAGTGTCTTTCTGAATGGGTCAAGTACCATACTGTGCTGTGAGAATAGTTCCAACTGTGTTATAATTTAGAATATATTCTACCCACTGTGATGGTTTCTACTGTTACTCATACCTGCTACTTTTTATCTCCATGTGAGCCTTGAAATTTCCAGCCATTGATTCTAAATTTATATCAACACAGAAAAAGAGCAAAAGAAGAATATCCTGTGATCATCTTTTTTTTTCATTTCATTTTTTCTCCCTCCTGCCTTCTCTCTTCTTTTTTCCTGGTCCGTGAAAAGAAATATTATATGCTTTAAATTCCATTTTATTACTTACATAAAACTATTCATGACATTAGTTTAAGACACTTGTTTTTTTGGGGGGGTGGGGATGAAGCTTATATTATATACTGAGTCACAGAATACATCTGCATTTCCTCCTACATTTCGTTTGATGAAAGTGAATTTGCTTTCACAAAAGGGAACATAATCTTGATGCTACGTTCATGGCTGGAATATAGCATTACAGAACTTTATTTCTATAGATTGGCCAACTAAGGAATTAGGATCATTCTTCAGGGAGTTCTTGCAGCCTTCTCTGGCTTTGTCTCATTCCATCAGATCTTCAGTGAAGATAGTATTGGAAGAAAAATCCAGCTCAGTATCAAACCAGGAGAAGGGCGCTGAAAATAAAATGGAGGCTGATTGAAAAAAGGACTCTGTTTATTGATGAGCAGAACCAACAACAGCTTGTAGTTGTGGGACAGCTGACAAATTGGTTTGAGGAATACCTGGATTTTTATAGGGTTCTGAGATGCTGCAGGGGGTTGTACAGAAAATAGAACATAGTGGAATGATTACAAGAAGACAAAATATGGGGGGGGGGAGGAGGAGGAGGAGGAGGACTAGTCTCCTGAAGAACAGAATGGGAAAGCTGCTTGAAAGGAACTGTTACAGAGAGCCATAGAAGCGTGTGTGCAGTTATGCTAATATAAAGTAGAAGAAAGGATGCTTGGTGGAATGATGAATCTGAATGAAAAAAAAATATGTATACAAGGGAATCACTGCTGCATAAAATTAGAATAAGAAAAAGATAATACATGTCATGTAAGCATAAAGATATAGTTTATTTATCCAGTTCTTTGATAGTTGCAAAGAAAGTAGTCAAAAAAAAAAATCAACAGAGATAAAAAACCAGAAAATGCAGGATGGCATTTTTTAAAAAAAATGTTCTGGAAGTGGATGAAAATGGGTAAACAAAGAGCTGAGGTACTGAGCAGAATGAAAAATAAAAGTAATGAAATTATTCGGACTAAAATTTCAGTGAAGGAAGGCTGGCAGAAACAGATGAACTGACTAAAATTCACTAAAAAAAATGAGAAATATACTGTACAAATGCTGATAGGAAAGTTGTGGCTAGTACATCACCTGTTATGAGGAATGAATGTTGAAAGATGTAAAATGTCTGGGAGCCAGTGTACGCTTCTACCCAATTTGTTATATATGGGTGAGAGTTCAGTATGTGAAAAGAAATGTAAAAGTAAGTTAAATATAGTGGAAATGAGATACTTAAAAATAATGTGCAGTACAACCAAAAGTTAAGATCAGAAAGAAATGGAGACTGAAGGAATGTGGATTGAATATGAAAATAAGTGATGACCACTATAAAGAGAAGACATTGAGGCAGTTTGGCAATAAAGAGATTATTGATGAATACTGAATAACAAAATAAATGTGTGAAGGAAAAATTAGTGAGTTGTGAAGAAAGTGAAGATCTAGAAGGCTGTAGCTTGAATAAAGTTGATGAGATCGTCAAGAATGCAAGGATGAGAAGAATTAAAAAAATAAAAGGCGATGTATGATGTCCTATATGGATGTGAGGGAAAAAAATACCATTTGTGAGGATAGTAAGGCATGGAGAGGAAAGTGAATATTGTGGGTATAAATTGGTTTTAGCTGTGTTTGTCTTTCTTTTTCTTACCATTTGCTTTTAATTTCTATATTTAATGTTTCTTCTTTCTTTCTGCACCCTGCGTAAGGTTATTTATCCTGAAAGGGAATAGTCTGCTAGACATATAAGTTTTTTTTTTTTTTAAAAAATGTGTGTTTGAGTCAGCCTTGCTTGAATAAGATTCTGTAGTTTTCTTGGCAAGCTTTTTGGGAATTGGTTTGCCCTTGCTTCTTTCTAGGATATTTATTTATTTATTTATTTATTTATTTATTTATTTATTTATTTATATTTATATGCCGCACTTCTCCGGAGACTCAGGCCGGCTTACAATGCATTAAGCAATAGCCTTCATACTTTTGTATATTTATACAAAGTCAGCTTATTGCCCCCACAAACTGGGTCCTCATGTGAGAGAATGAGATATGAGAGAATGACTCACTCAAGTCACCCTCAATTGCTTCCATTGTAAAACTGTTCTCATTGATAGAACATTAGAACGTTAAAATTCTTACAGAGAGCCAGTTTGGTGATTTCTAGTTCTGCTTTAGGCATAAAGTCAGCTGGGTGACTTTGGGCCAGAACTTTCTTTCAGCCCTAGGAAGCAGGCAACCTACTTCTAAAAAATCTTGCCAAGAAAATTGCGGGGACTTGTCCAAGTAGTCACTAGGAGTCAACACCAACCTGAAGGCAGTCCCTTCCCCAAAATCCTTCAGTTGGAATCCATTACTTCTGGGTCCTGTATTCTGGCACATTCTACTGACTAAACACACCCACTTCCTTTAAGCTCTCTTCACAGGACTTTCTGGTCCCCTGATCAACCTCTGAACCTGTTTCAGTTTCTCTGATTCCTTCTTAATACATTGTGCTCAGAAATAGATTCAAACTACAGTAACAGTCTGACAAACATTGAATAAAATTGAATGATTACTTGCCATGATTAGAAAACTATGTTTCTGCTGATGCAACCTAAAATTGCATTTGCTTTTTCCAGTCAGACTGTTAACTCAGATTCAGTCTGTAAGAAAGTACTAGCGCAAGATTATTTTCACAAGTGCCATTATCAGAGCTATTATCTGCAATCTTATACCCTATGCACTTAATTTCTGTTTCCTAAGGAAGCATGTTGCCTGTCTGTAAAGAATTCATTTATCAATCCAAGCCTTATTCTCCAATCCATCAATACTATTTTGAAATTTATTTCTCTTTTCTGGAGTACTAGTTACCTTACCCTGTTGTGTGTTGCCAACAGATTTGAAAAGCATAGTATCCAAGTAAATAATAATAATAATTCCCCAGTGACCCACTACCTTGATGTGATTGTGGGGCTTGTGTGCTCTGAGGAAGATGAGAGCTATGCCAGAGGTTCAACCATAGTGGACAGGTTTTATCAGAGGAGTCAGACAAAGAGTGTCTCTCCCATAAAAAAAATATTGTGAGACATAAATTTCAGAAAGCCATACCGGCTCAGATGTTGCCCGGGTTAACAAGGTCCACACTAGATGTTGGAATTCCTGGATATCTGGTGAAAAATGGACTACAGGACTCAGGACTGTTTGCTGAGTAACCAGGCCCAGCAGCTGCAGAACTACTGGAAGAAAAGGTGTTTACCCATCGCAAATATATAGTGATTGAAAACAAAGAAAAAATGATCTATTATTACAAAGCAAGCCCAACAAGGATATTTGAAAAGAATGCACCAGTTCTGGAAAGAACAACATCCAGAATCAGAAATAACAGAACAGAGGCTAACAGATCAACGTCGATTTATAATACAAAATAAAGTATTCACAGAAGCAGAATTGGAAGAGCTGCAAAGGTTCATCCAGGACAAAGAAATCAAAGCCTTGCCTGAAGTAATTCAGAATGTAGAGGCAAACCAGGGAAAGTTGATAGTAGAAGAATCCAACAGAGATATACAATTGTTTTCGTTTAGAAACCAGGCACCCACTCCTCTGCCCCAAGAAGAACAAAACCATGTAACAAAAGAAGTAAAAGAACTGAAACACAGAATAACTGAGCATCTAGAACAGCACAAAAACATCAGAATAAGACTGCCTGCATTGATGCTTGTCCCAAAGAAACAGCTAGCACAAGCATTAAAAGATTCAAATACTGCAATATCAAGCATAAGCACCAACTCACTGCACGAAACAAACCAACTAATGTACAGCACAGCTGCAGTTATAATTGAATACTTGGATTGCAAAATCAACAGAGGAGAAAAAAAACTAAACAGTGCACCACAAAAATGGAAGATTAGATTGGAAAATAAGATTAGCAAATCAGGTGCAAGCAAGGTAGAACAGATGAAAGAAAAGAAGCTGAAGAACAAGAAGAGCAAAGAATACCTAATCAAGAAATATCACTTAGAAACAAGGAAAATCAAGGAAGCACTGGAAATACTAAAGCAGCAAATAACAGCAACAGCCAAGAAGATTAGCAGATATAATGCGCGAACTGCAAATTATAGGAAAAACCTCTAATTTCAATCCAATCAGAAACGTTTCTATCATTCCATCAATGGAGAAACTGCAGTGAATCAGTCATTACCTGACAAGAAAGGAACAATGCAGTTCTGGGCGCAGATATGGGATAACCCAAAGAAATATAACAAGGATGCAGCATCAAACATCCAGATTTGCCTATCCCAGATGCTTGGTAAGGACTCAATAGGTAGACAAAAATGCCAAACCCAGTCTGAACATCTGGTTGACTGTGCGATGATTATGATTAACAACAACAACAACAACAAATCTTTAAAGAATATGGAGCCCAAGAATAAGCCATGTAGCATTTTATAACTTGAAGACAGTCTGAGGAGTCTGATGATCACTCTAAGAACAAATTTAAAGCCAGCTATGTATCCACATAAATATCATACCATTCAGCTCATATTTCCCTAGCTTGTTAACTAAATGCTTTGTCAAAATAAGATATTATATTTATGGCATTCCCATAATCTACTAAAAGGTTACCTGATCAAAAAATGCTAGTCTGGCAAAATGTGTTCATAACAAATCAATGTCAATTTCTGGTAATTATTGCATTTTTTCAGTGTCATCACTCTAGTCTGTTATAGTTTTCCCCAGGCACTAATTCAGACTGTAGTTTCCTAGATCTTCTTTCCCCTTTTTGAAGATAGAGGCATCATTTGCTCTTTTCTGTCTTCCAATACTTTACTCAATTTCCAGCATTTCTCAAAGGAAGAACATGAAAGTTCATTCAGAGTTTCACCCAATTCCTGTAGTACTGTAGAATACAATTCACGTGGCTTTAGAGATTTAAAGATATTCAAGTAAACAGGTGTTCACTGACCATATGACACAGTTGCCTTCAGCAGTAATTTTCTCAAAGATCCAGCACACCTAGGACTAGAATAGATAAAAGTCCTTACAACTATCTAAATAAAATAAAGAGTAGCTTCTACTAAGCTAAAAGATCCTGTCATTCATTCCATACTTGCATACATTACATGTATACATTCCATACATATATAAATCCAGGGTTAACTCCTTGAGTTTCTTTCTCCTACCTTTGACAAAGTAGCAGCCTTCCCCCCCCCCCCTAATTAAGGTAGCTATTACTTATTCATTTACAGCAATTTATAAGGTGCCTAGTTACAAGACATTAGATAGCTTACAGTTATAAAAGCAAAGAAGACACTTCAGTACAAAATATCTACTATCTGAGGATCTGAGTCATCAAATGGGGATCTTCCATTTCAAAAGCCCTACTGGTATGTACTATTTCACCACCTTCCTAAAAAAAATGCAAGGGTAAAGCTGTGCTCAGTAGGTCAAAAAGTGAAGGATCAGCAAGTTAAAAGGCCATTTTTTGTCACCCTCATCTCCCAGAGTTTGAGTACCTAAAGCTTCCCCCTTCTGGGTACAGCAGGGCTGTTAAACTCACAGCCCATGGCTCAGATGCATCACACGCTGCCCACACCCAGTTTAGCAAAGGGGAAAAAGTTGTGATACATCACGCGATGCCGCCATGACAATGTGAGTTTGATACCCCTGGGCTACAGTATTAGAGTCATCTGCACAGTGTTTTCATAATGCATATCTCTATTCTTAGCCTTCTGTCTTTCCTCTTTGTTCACTTGAAGACTGAGGCCATGCTCATAGGCGCTTTATCCTGTACTTCGTTAAGTGCCTGGTGGAACACTTCACTATTCTTTAAAAACGGAAGTAAGAATTGACTAACTTTGCCTTTCCTCTGGTATCTATTAGCATTTTGGCAAATCTGTTTTCCCTTCATTTTATTTCAAACATGTCTGAAGACGTATTGTTCTTAGAGGCTCTTCCCTAGTGATTTAACATTCTGTCCATTTTCTATGTGTGTCCTTTCTGTTTGTTTTTTTCAATTTTATGTTAGCTTTTTTTTAAAAAAAAATTATTTATATGCCGCCCTTCTCCGGAGACTCAGGGCGGCTTACAATGCATTAAGCAATAGCCTTCATACTTTTGTATATTTTATACAAAGTCAGCTTGTTGCCCCCACAAACCAGGTCTTGATTTTACCTACCTTAGAAAGGATGGAAGGCTGAGTCGACCTTGAGCCTGGTGAGAATTGAACTCGCAGTAATTGCAGGCAGTTGGATGTTAAATGCTTCCTTAGTAGGAGGCATTAGCCTCCTACGCCACTCAGGCTCTTCATCAGCTTCATTTTTTTTTTCATTAGAATTGTTCAGGTTCTTTTAGTTTCTCAGTTTTTGGAAGTCTCAACCTTCTCAAGTTCCTTTCCGTATCAGGGCCTCCTGCCAGGGCATTAGCCTTATGAGGTAGACCCTCTTGCAACCATCCACATTCCTGCTGCCAGCCCAATTGCCTTTTATCTGATTTTTTCCTTGGTTGCATGTCTGCCCTTTATCCCAAGTTCATTCTCCCATATCACAATGCAGAAAATCCCACTTATCATTGTTCTGAATTGATTCAAAGCAGAATGTTTGAAGATACATGCTTGAATATGTTTCGTTTTAGTTTTCCCTAAAATCAAAGCTCAGCATTACCGATTCACTTTTCTTCGTTGTTCCTGCTATTTCCCTATCCTCAACTAAAGCTCTGAAGAAGAAGAAATGTCAATAACATAAATCAGAAATTTCTCAGAGGATCATGCTTGGCAGAATTAGTCTTCCAACAGACGCCGAGCACATTGAAGTCCCTCCGCTGTAGTACTGCATGCCTGTTTGAAAGATCTAGTACAGTATCTATCCCTGAAGTTTTTTAATGGTAATTTTTATGATTTGCCTTTCAAAAATGTGTTTTCTTCAGAGCAGATAAATACCTGGATTCATTATGTGCTATCAAATCAGTATTGATTCTTAGTGACCCCATCAATGGACCCACTCTGGGATGAATATAATGTTTACTATTTTTTTTTTAAAAAATACCACTCAATAACTATAAACTAAGTAATAGGAAATATTCATATGACTGCAATATATATATATATATATATATATATATATATATATATATATATATATAAAGGTAGAGTGGCCAAAAGCAAATCTAAAGGAGTGAAGCTGCTAAAAAAAAGGGAGACTTTGCCCAGCCTGTACCATCACTGAAAAGTCCTTTTTTTTAAAAAAAAAGTTTTATTTGTAGTTTTCGGAAAAGTCCTTCTGTTGCCTTGTTACTCACTAATTTGAAGAGGCAGCGTTTCTCTGCTTATATAAGGTCAACTGAATTTAGCCCTGTGATCTGCAATCAAAATCCCTTTAAGCTAGTGAAAGTCTAAAACAACTTCCAGGTCACTAATGGCCAACCCTCTCAGGGAGTTTATCTCTTATCAAGCTCACAAGCTGAGAATCTCTGTCTCTAGTTAGCACTTCAACGTGTGTCCATTTTTCTATCATACATTGCCATATAGGAGATGCACATCATCAAGGAGGCCTAATTCTATGTGTTCATCATGAAGGCCCATTTAGAGCCTTCTTATTTTCTTTAACTGAAGTACTCTAGATCAAAGTCTTCCAAATATAGCACTCTGGTCTTTAAAAAACAATTGTGTGTATTTTCTTAGGGAGAAAGAAATTTGATAAAACAATTCTAAAATGGTTGTGCATTTACAGATGGGATTCTTCTTGGCTGGGTGTCCATCTGAATGGCACTATGGCTGACCAGTGTGTGACATAGAAAACATGAAAATTAAATGGATGGTTCTTTATTTCATCTTTAAAAAATGGGAGCAATAATGGGACCTTCCTGAAAATTCACCAATGGTTGATGGTATTAGTAATAGGTAATTAAAAGGTAATTAGTAAATTTTGTGAAATTTGGAACAGGTGAACTTAGCTGAGAAGCACTATATTGTTATATAGTGCCTTAGCCACAGGCACTTAGCATTTTCATAATTCTGTGTTTCTTATGATATTTAATCCTTTTCATTTCTTTGATTTTTTCATAAAATGACCCCAAGTGGAAAAGGTCAATTATTTAAGCTAGCCACGAACAAAATAAAACAAAGCAAAATAAAAAACAAACTGACAAAAATGTCGACCTTTATTAGAACAACTGATTTTCTCTGAAAAAAAGGCAAATGAAATTCAAATAAATACAGAGAATCACAGAATCCATGGAAAACACCTACCAAGAAAAATGTTCTGGAACAAAATTTCTAAAAAGTGTCAAAAATAAGGTAGTTTTATGTATAGAAGAAGAACTATTAATCCAAATTATATTTCCTTATGGTTCATCGAGTGTAACTGCCTTGAAGTAACTGCCTTAATTTGCTTCTAAAATGTTTTTTGAGCATCTGTGCAGGAAAATTAAAAAAAAACACAGTTAATTCTATATAAGTAAAAATACCTTATATATCAGCGTGTAAGAAATTATGAGCTGGGATAGCCATAACAAGAAGTCAGCCAATGGGAACTGTCTGGTGACTAAGAAACAGGATCTGTTGTGAGCCAGGGAAGATGGCTCAGAGCCTGGGCGTGGCTTAGCTTGACTGAACTCTCTCTCTCTCTCTCTCTCTCTCTCTCTCTCTCTCTCTCTCTCTCTCTCTCTCTCTCTCTCTGTGTGTGTGTGTGTGTGTGTGTGTGTGTGTAGATTATTATTGCTTCTGTGATTATATTGATTCTGTGCTTCTGTGGTTTCTGGTTCTGGCTTCTGCTGCATGGGTATTGTATACATGCATCATGATTTATATTGTATATAAACAGGTTTCTTCTATAAATGAATCCTGTTGGATTGTTTACTTGTGTGCTGGTTGGATTGCTGCAAAGTCTAACATTATATACATTCAGGCAAATTTATAAGGCTAGGGATGGCCTACTGCATGAAAATGGAGTGGAGCTTCAATCACACATTTGGAGATGCCATTTTGACTTATTTAACCTCTGTGTGGTTGCCTAAATGGAACCTTCCAACTATGCAAACATTGCTCATATGAATTTGGTCTGTATAAAATATCAAGATCAAACAATTCAGAAATTCAATTTCCTATTTAGAAAAGGCTTTGCTTTTCTTATTAGCAGGATTGTTGCTTCTTAAATATTACAGTGGCTTAATCAAAGCAAGACATTTATGAGAAAATGAGAACAAATGAGAACACATGAGGTCAACCCAATATATTGGGGATAATTTCATTTCATTTAAGACATGTTTGAACTTGTTCTTCAGCTGGAAAAATATTTTCATATTAACTAGAACTAAAATCAGCACACTCACATTTCAGATAGAAGACAAACCAGACAAAAAGGAAAAGTCTATTCATTTTCCTATCATGAAAGACTCATTTAAGTAATTTCTTTTAGAAAGTCTAGGGAAAATATCAGCTGCAGGACCTTAATTCTACTATCTTATTGGCTGTTCTGAACTGTTATTCCTGGGGGGTTTTCTGACCAAGAGAAATAGTGATTTGTGGCACTATATACATTTCTTCCTTATGGGCCATGTAGAAGAAAGCAGAGGGACAAAATAAAAGTGAAAAAAAAATAAGGGGTGTGTTTGTTTGGAGGAGAATGATATCTAGCCCATAAAAATTATTCTGGAAAAACAAAATCTGTTGTAAACAGGAAACAATATTTAGCATAGAAACTGTTATTTAAATACTCTAAAACAAGGGTGTCAAACTTGATCCCATTGCGGCTGCATCAGGATTTTGTTTGCCCTTGGGGGGCTGGGTGAGCATGGGCTGCTCATTGCAGTCAACTAGGTGGGCATGGACAGTCCCAGGGCAGCAGGGGCTGGTTCCCTGCCATCTCTGGGATGGCTCATGGACCAACTCCGCAGCCTATTGTGGTCTGGATCCAGCCCGCGGTCTGTGTGTTTGACACCTCTGCTCTAAAATGATCAGATTGTATCATTCATCATTTTAGCCATTGTCTATCCATTGCAGCATGAAAGCCTCTTCTGCATGTTTCCAACATATACATACACACATACACACATACATAAACACAGACACACATACATAAACACAGACACACATATGTGTGCGTGTGTGCGTATGTTGGAAATAGATATGGATATTTTTCAGAACTAAAAATGTATTCAAAATTGTTTTATGTTATCCATTGGATATAGTAGCAACTGTTTGTACCCCAAGAATCTTTTTCAGTAAGGATTTCTGAGTACTGATGTTTTTATGTCAAAGCGAAGGAGTTTCTGCTCTTGAACCAGCGGACTGGTATCCAGCTGGATGGTGGAAAATTTAAAACATGGGTCAAGTTCTACACCCATTGATTCCTTTTCTTCTTCATTATTTCCATTGAGTTGGAAAGTCCAGTTTCACAACTGTATGTCATTAGGAATGGCACAGCTGTTTGACAGTTAGGTATTTGGTGTCTAGACTATTCCAGAAATGCAGACGACATTTATCACTGACAACTATTTTCAACACACCATCCGAGGGTAACTTAACAGGCATATCACACTCATAGTCTGAAAAGTTGAAAGATTTAATTTAAAAAAAAATAGCAGCAAATCGATTCTTAATCCACTTCTTGGTTGCATAGGTGCTGGAATGGATTCCTTAATGTCTTGTTGCAGCACCTGGTTCTGTCTTTTGAATGTTTTTATTAACAAATTGTCAGTGTCTTCCACTGAAGAATTGAAAAAATCATCTAGAATAAGGAAAAAAGTCCATTTTTTAAAAAAGTCAAGTTGTCTGTATCATAGTGAAGGTTTCTAAAGAAATGTTAAAATCTTATCCTGAATATTAAATTGTGACATTTTTATCCTAAAGGAAAAGGTTGAAGCTACTCAGAGCACTGAATAAACCATTGAGATCCATTATTTAAACATTTTACTTGAAATCTGGGAGCCTTCCATGGCCATCAAAAAATGTTTTTTTATCTTTTCTCTTAGCCCAAAAATTCTTCTATGGACTTCTCCCCTTGACAATCATCATAGTTCCATGTGGAAATGAAAGGTCTTATATTTGCTGCTCATTCCTTCTTATAGCAAAATGTGAATAAAATAATGTGCGGCCTTGTATTTGGGAGCAATTTTTCCCCACATGTAGCAGGTCCCTTTTGCTGTTTATCAGTCAACAAAAATCATTGTGTTAGAGAAACATAGAGAAAAATGCATTTTCCAGACAAATGTTAGCAAAAAATATATAGTTGTTTCTGGACACATTTATTTTGACCAGATTCAGAAATTCTGGCCCAAACTGAAATTGAACTTAGTAATAAAATAAAAAAATCAGCAGAAATGGACAGAATTGACTTATTGAGTAACATGCAGAAAATTATGCACATTTAAAAGGTAATTTAAACATGTTGTGCAAAAATATACATTTATATATATTCATTTAGAGGTTTACCAAATTGTTTTTCATAGATAGGTAGATGATAGATAGATAGATAGATAGATAGATAGATAGATAGATAGATAGAT
>WNWU01000006.1:1753977-1773506 GCA_012654045.1 Ptyas mucosa
GATAGATAGATAGATAGATAGATAGATAGATAGATAGATAGATAGATAGATAGATAGAGATAGATAGATAGGAAGGATAGATAGGATAGGTAAGATAGATAGAAATAGATAGAGAGATAGAGAGATAGAGAGATAGAAAGATAATACTATAAAGTGATGTACTCACAATTTTTTTTTGTAGAAGTAGCTTGTATGTAATGGTTAATAAAGGAAATATTTTTATAATTTAAAACTTTTGAAATTTCATCTAAGAAAAAAATAAAATAAAAACTCCTGGCATTTTAGACGACAATGTATCCTAATTTTTTTTTAATAATAAAATTATTCTATATGAATATAGCTATGCTAAATATAACAGGAGTTATTTCTAGATATGCATGACATTTCAAGGAATGTCTGCTACCACTAGTTTATTCAGTCTTCTTATAAATAAATCAATATAACATTTTAAAATGCATTGGTAACATTTGCAAAGCAACTCTTTTCATTGTCATTCTGATATACCATCTAGAAGTCATAGGATAAGTAAGAAGAAAGTTCCTTGTGTTGAATTTGACTCTTGATAAATACATGGATATATCCATGTAGTTTTCTTGACATAAAGAAGAAATATTTGTGATAGGATGCTTTATGATTTTCCAGTCTGGTCTACAGTCCTACAATATCCTACAGATGTCCCATCCAGTTACAAACCATCATAGCCCCGTCTTAGTTTGTTGCTGCTGCTGTTGTTGCTGTTTTCAGATCTGCCAGAGTCAGCAAGATTCTGCTATCTAGTTGTGTGATGAGAATGCCTTATATTCAGTTGCATACAGTTCAAAGTGGCTCTTCATATGCGACTTCCATAGCACCAGATTTGCTTAGTAATTTCTGTGATAGACGTGCTACAGTTCCTTCTTCAAAAGGGTTACGGAGTGAAATTTCAGAACAATATAAGCAAGTCAATAAACAGATGACATTGATTTGAGTGCTTTTATGCCACTTCAGTCATCAGACTCTAACTGTCTTAAATTAACAACATAAAAATAGTCCCTGTCATTAGGAGACAATTAAATGAAAGTCCTCTTTTGATTGTTGCTTGGTCATTATTTTATGATTTATGTAAAAATATATGCATTAAAGTTATATGGTGTGCTCGTTTTCTTGGTTTATTGTTTGTTTTTTATGCTTTACACTGCCCAGAGTCACACTGCCCAGACATTATCTATTCTCTTTTCATTCTGCATCTGACAGTTTCCATTTTTATAAACATTTGAACTCCTCTTTTCTTCAATGCTATTAAACAATGCCCGTTCCAATGTCTGAATGATTATCAAATGTCTGTTTTCCAACTGATTTTGTTCTCAGTCATATGTATTCTGATGAGCTATCATCTACTATTGTTCTCCTGTAATCCATTCCCTCTCCTTTCTCTATCTCAAGGCCTTGACAATATTAATCCCTAGTTAGAACAGCATGATCTGGATCATTCATTTTTTAAAAAAAGCATAGTATTACATGGCCAGCTTTGATAGCAGTTCAAATTACAGCCTATTCTTCTTTGATTACTACGCCTGACTTGAAAAGCAATGTAGAGAAATCAGTAGGAGCTATTGTATTACAATCCAGTAATTGCAAGAAGAATTTGGTTTGTTTTCATTTCTCCTATCTGTGTTATAATTTATGCTACAAGAACGGGTTTTGTGTTCTGATATTTACTGTTCAATTCCTGTTTATCTCTATGAGAATAAGACATCTGCAGCAAGGTCCCAAAGATTCAGCCCACAAGAGCAAAGAGGGTACTTGGGCAGATGCTGTGTGTAGTTACCATAGCAACTTTTAGCTCAATGGGCCTTCTGAAAAGCTGAGGAATTGACCCTATGGTGCCAGTCTAACCTGGCCTTGTGTTAACAAATATGCCTCAACTGAAAAAAAGGCAAGGTTCATAAAAGAAACGAAGGACTTTTCTAAGCTTAAGAGCAATACTCTATGAATTATCAGGATTGGACCAAAGGTAGTAGAAAGGCCTGATCAGATCTAAGCCTGAAGTTATGGCAGGAAGTAGGAGCTAGAAAGGAATGAATTCAGAGCTGTAGGGCAGTGAAACTTCTTAGAACTAGGAAAATAGTTGTTGCTCAGAGTCGGTTTAGACAACAGGGCTTTATATCACTTCTAATGTTACATCTGAAACAGCAGAACTAGAATGGGCCATTTGGATTACGGAAGCTATCAAGATATATGGATACACCTCTATCTGCACATCAATAGCACTTTAGGGAACACAATTCCTGGGGGAGGTATGGTGACTTGAAGACATATCCACAAATGTGGAGGCAACAACCACAACAAAGGCAAAGCAACAAGTGAGTAGAATAAGGTAAGGACAGAACAGGATAGGACATCACCTAAATCTTTTCTGGACAGCTGGTTCTTGGTGAGGAAAGCACAGGACGGCTGTCTTCCATGGCTTTGAGCACTGAGAAACAACAATGCAGTCATCTTGCTCATAGCCATAGAAGAACCTTTTAATGGAGTCTAAATTTGCATCCCTCACTTTCTAGTCACTTTCAGAAATTGCCTATTAGCCGTTTTAAAGCTATTCAAGATCTTCAGAATGATATGCTTGAAAAGTCATTGGGCGAGTTTTATCTTCAACTCTGAGCAAAATAAAAATTAATCATAGGCTTAAGAATTTAAACATTTGAAATCAACAGCAAAATTCTTTATAAGGTTTTGGTGTAAAAAACTTATAACAGATTATGTTATGAGAGACTGTTTAGTACCGTGGTTATTGTGCCAGCCTAGAAACCAGGTGACTGTGAGTTCTAGTCCCATTTTAGGCATGAAGTCTAGCTGGATGACTTTAAGTCAGTCACTCTCTCTCAACCCAACTTACCAGTACCTTACAGGATGATTGTTGTAGGGAAAAAAGAGAGGAAGGAAGGAGGAGTATTAACTGTATATATGCCCACTGCCTTGAGTTACTTATAAAATAATAAAGGTGGGAAAAGTTTCTAATAAATAAATAAATTAAGAGTGCAGATAAATTTGGTATACTGACTTTTACTACCGGATCTTGGAATTAACTATAAAAAAAGTAATAATTTCTCATGGAAAATATACCGTATTTTGGCTCTCCTGCCTATTTTAAACCATAACAATGGTTTAAGTTATTTTATGATTTTAGAAACTGAGCAGTTCAGAGAAATAAAGATTCTAATTAGGATCTCAGCAGCAGATCTCAAAACGCCAAATATTGTCCAGGGTTTTTGTTGTTGTTGTAAAGAAATCTATTTTTGACCTTTTCAAAGCTAAAAGGGGAAATTCCTCTTTATTGACATCCCTCTGTCATGGAAAACAAAAAGTCAGGAAAGGAAAACACAGGATGAACCAAATTTTATTCCATGATAGCTAGCCCATTTGTGATAGAAATAACAAGTATTTACATAGTCACAGTCCACAAATTCTTCTGGAGAAGATGAGAGTATTTTCAGAGGGAATTGCAATGTGGAAAGGCTGCTGGCTGCTTGTTGGACATACATTCAGGTCTTACTTAGCTCTGATAAATAAGTGTCCCAGGATATTTTGCCTTGTTTTAAAAACACCTGTATTATTGGTTTGACTGGATGAAAAAAAATGAAAATCAAATAAAGATCCACTGAAATGAAAAATAAATTACTATCCAGCCTACTACCCAAAACAAAAGTATTTGTTACTTTAGATTTTTGCCAAAATGGAATTTATTTATCCATCTTTTCTTTCCAATTGATGTGGCCTTGCATGTATGCAAAGAAATTCTGGACAAACCCATCTTGACTTCTCACAGGAATGGAAGGTTCCAAGTAACCTGATATATTTGCAGAGGTGACCACAAATATCAAAAGGTATCAGAGTTTTCTTAAAGGTGAGCATCCCCAAGACTTGTTTCTAAGCATGAAGATAAAGGGCAGCAGTTTTGCTGTCCATCTACTAATGCTGATTGTGCACTTATCAGCTACAGGATGAGAATGCAGACATATTTTTTCCCCAGAAGTGAGAAATAAGGCAGTTTCATTTACACCTGCCACTGAGTTTGGCTGCTAATTGCTGAAAATCACTTCTTGTTGTTCTTTTTTTAAAAAAATAAAAAAATCTTGTTTTCTCTTTTGTCTCAGAATAAAAATGCTACTGCAACATCAGGATAGTGAGCAGCTGTTCAGAAAAATTAATGAAATTTGACAATGCACGATTAAAGTGGCAAGGTAACCAAGTAGAAGAAACATTCCAAAATTTGTCTTAGAGCTTTGCCACAAAACAATGCAGCCCAAATGCTACAAAATGTTATGCAAGCTTTTTTTCAAGTTCCCAAGACCTTTCTTTTAGGTTAGAAGATAAACAAGCCTGGAAGGAAACAAAGGTTTTAAAAAGTAGACCACTATCGAAACAAATCAATTTATAGTTAAGTATAATCTTAAACTAGCAAATGGAAAGAAATACTGCAATCAAATTTTATCTAACTATTTTCTAGGTATTGTCCATGTATCTGATGGCAGTTAGGACTATCCACAAGAGATTAAAATAAGAACAACAACAGACTGCAGGTAAGTGTGGCTATACCTAGCCAACGATAAACAAGGTAAGACAAGATTATTATTTAACTGGGAGATAACCAGGAGATTTCAAGATTGTCAACTAAATTGGAAAATTTATAGGTAGGTAGGTAGGTAGGTAGATAGATAGATAGATAGATAGATAGATAGATAGATAGATAGAGGAGGGAGAGAGGGAGAGAGAGAGATTGGTAGCAGCACATATGACAGAACCAAAGATCTAGATTAAAAAAAAAAACATTGGTTAGATGTTAATTAGACTTATTTCTATATTTAATTAAAATACATAAAATATGTGTAAAACAGAGCAGAGACCTGGTCCACCTAGCCCAGTGTTTTCATGACTGGCAGCAGATTTTCAGAATAGGAAATTAAAATATTTCTTGGTCCTCCCTGGAGAACTTAGGTCTTGAACCTGAGAGCTACCCCTGAACTCCAACTTTTCTTAATTTCTTCGGTCACATTCAATTGTGATTACCGCTTGTTATGATGTACCTTGCTGCTCCTGCATCATTCTTGTAAAATTCTGATACTGAGTTGAGTGACTTGTGGCCTTTGTTGTCACTGCGAACAAGCTAGTTTGGCATTCTTTTGGGTCTTCTCCATTGTCACAAGCCAGGATGTAATAGATGGGTGGAAGTACATAATATAATGATATAAAAAATTTCTTCTGCATCTTTGTATCCCATATATACTTTCAGCATTTATAGCTCCAGGAAGAATTTCAAAATATAAAGGAGTTCAAAAAATTTTCCCTTTGGGTTTTCATTAACCAACTGGGTTAACTACTTTACTACAAGAAGGGAAATAAATCAGACAAATATTTTTTTTTCTGGGTTGTACTTTCCAACTGCAAATGTATTGTCCTTTTTAGTCTCAGATTGCATGTGTTAATTTCCTTGAATGCTGAACGTTATTATTTTCTCAAGATTTTGCATATCTTATTTGGCTTAGTCATAATGCAATTCATTATGTCAAAGCTATGTTACATAAATATTCCCATAAATGACCAAGGGATCCTATTTACCTATTAAATTATGTTTCCTATCAATCACAGTAATAGCCTGACTGGTGTAGCATTAGAATTAGCAAATAAATAACCTATCGTAAAGTATAGATCAAATTTGTCTGTAGTGGCATCTGACATTCAGTGTATCAGTTCAAGTCTTTAAAGATTAGCTGTATAACAAATGTCTTCCACAAATCCTTGATTTGTGATGATCGAGTCTCTCCAAGCTAAAAGATATCACGTGCCTTCCCCCAACAGCAGGGTTTCCTACGATTGTGGGAAGAATTAACTTACTTGTTCATCTCTGTCTCTTTCCTTAGAATAATGGCTTTTTGATTTTTAAAAAAAGTTTAAACTAGATGGGGAAAAAGAGACTCATATACTGTATGTAATATATTTTGCAACATGTTAAAACGTGTCAGTTCAGCCTATTGGGAACTGATTAATTCATTCTTATTTTCATATAGATTGGAAATGTATTGGTACTTTCAGTAAACTGTAGGACGTTAACATCCTGTTTCAGAGCATGTACACACCAGTATGATTTATAAGGGATTTATTGGCGGATATCAACCAATGCAGTTTAAAGTGCAAATTTGTGTATACTCTGAAAAAGATATGGGAAGGTGAGGTCTGGCCTGAGAGGTCCATCCAAAGTAAGATTGAGCTTACTGAGTTCAGGGAACCCACAAAGGTAGCCCACAATTGTCCAATTGTCAAGCACAAAAGATGTATTCGGCTGGTTCAGATAAAGAGTTAGAAAGCAGACCAGGAAGCAAAACCCAGGAATGCAGATCCAAGGTTGGCAAGCTTACTCAGGCAAGGTTACTCAGGTAAGTGCTTGGCTGTTGTAGCTGCTCTTAAATAAGCCACACCCAGATATTGGTGCCCTTGCTTTCTAAAGCTGTCAAATAATTATTAGGAATACAACCTTCTCCAACCAGAATTGACTGGTCCAATATGGATACCCTGGGAGAAAATACTGATGGTCAAATATCAGTCCATTCAATATTGCATCAAATAATTCTGTGAAAAGGTTAAGTTCTGCCCTCTCAAAAGAGCTTACATAGTGACGAATTACTAGTGAAATAAAGACACCTGTAAACTATCTGGTAACTCTGTATTCTATACCTCATAAACCCATTATCTTTGTTAGAAGAAATTCTGGCCCAATTCTGTGCTGGGATTTTGTAAGAATGACACTGGACCCAAGAAGTTTATTTGAGAGCATAAGGGACACACTCGAAGTTAGCAATAGCACTTGGACTTATATACTGCTCCACAGTGCTTTACTGCCCTCTCTAAGTGGTTTACAGAGTGAACATATTGCCCTCAGCAATCTGGGTCCTCATTTTACTGACCTCAGAAGGGTGGAAGGCTGAGTCAACCTTGAGCTGGCGAGAATTGAACTGCCAAACTGTAGGCAGCCAGCAGTCAGCAGAAGTAGCCTGCAGTACTGCATTCTAACCATTGCGCCACCACAGCTCATTAGGTAGGCTACAATTTGGGGTTTTGAGGTAGGGAATATTTATAGGGAAAGCGGTTCTTTGTGGTTCTTTATCTTTCGGTAAATGTGCAGCTCTGGTGGGGAGATGACCCTATCCAGTGATGGAATTCAAATTTTTTTAGTACCGGTTCTGTGGGCGTGGCTTGGTGGGGGTGGTGTCTTGGTGGGCATGGCTTGGTGGGCATGGCAGGGGAAGGATACTGCAAAATCCCCATTCCCTCTGGGCCAGCCAGAGGTGGTATTTCCGGTTCTCCGAACTACTCAACATTTCCACCACCAGTTCTCCAGAACCTGTCAGAACCTGCTGGATTTCACCCCTGCTTTGGTTGCTCCAGATCATGTAAAGGCAGAGTGATCATTTCTAGCTGGCTTTATCATGATTCCAAAAAGATTATACAGTATATGCTTGTTGCCTAAAGGCCTACTGGTGATCTACTACAGGGTTGTCAAACTCGCAACCCACAGGACAGATGTGTCATGCCCTGGCCATGCCCATGCCCATGCCATGCCTGGTTTAGTGAAGTCCCAATACATCACATGCCCAACTTGGCATTGTTGATGCCAAGACGATGCAAGTTTGACCCCCCTGACCTACTGAATATACTGTACATGTTTCTTTAGCAACCAATCACATCCAGAAGTCCAAATTATGAACACAGAATTAAGCCTATATATGTCTTGCTGATTCTTTCAAATGAGCATTTGAAAGTTGGGAATGAGGTTGGGGAGTATTAGCCAAGCATGTATCCCCTGAGCTATTGTTCTATTGCTTGACTATCCTCTGGCTATCTCATTCCTTTGTTAGACTTCCTACCAGAGGTGGGTTTCAGCAGGTTCTGACCAGTTCTGGAGAACCAGTAGCGGAAATTTCGAGTAGTTCGGAGAACTGATAGTAAAAATTCTGACTGGCCCCACTCCCATCTATTCTTTGCCACCCAAGTCCCAGCTGATCGAGAGGAAATGGGGATTTTGCAGTAACCTTCCCCTGGATTAGGGTGGGAATGGAAATTTTACAGTATCCTTCCCCTGCCACACCCACCAAGCCATGCCCACCAAGCCACGTCACACCCACCAAGCTACGCCCACAGAACCGGGAGTAAAATATTCTGAAACCCACCACTGCTTCCTACCTCTTTGTTTGTAGTTCCTCCAAAAGGGCATCTTAGAATCACAGAATTGAAAAGTGCTTTCGATATCATCTCATCCAATTCCCTGCTCAGTGGAGTACCCATCACAGCATCGCTTTTTGGAGACCATGCCCTCCTGTGAGAAGAGTTCCATCAAAGAAGAACACACCACTTTATGTGGCCGTCTGTTGAAAACAAGCCTGAACTTGTTTTCTTGTAGTTTTAACCCATCAGTTCTGATCCTGCCTTCCAGTGCAAAGATTTTTTTAAAAAAAGTCTAATTATAGTTTTCATTTCCATGAAATAGTTAATAGTTACAGTTAAAAATATGTGGAGAGGATCAGGTTAGTGGGGATTAGTGCTATATGAAGTAAGCACCAAAATCAATTCTAGAATAATGAATAGTTTAACTACTGCAAAGAATTGAGAAAGGCCATCAAATGCTATTCCCAGTGCCAGTCTGTTTTATTATCTTTTCTCCCGCTTTGTGGCTGTGTTTAAACCAAGGACACTCTGTTTTTAAAATAAAAACTGCACACATTATAAAGGAAAAAAAAATAAAATTGTGGAAGGCAATTCTCTCTTCAACAGTTCCATCTCTACTCCCATCTATCTCAAGGGAAATTTTTCCCCAAAAGAGAGCAGAGCATTGTGAAGATGCTACTTCTTATAAAAATGCCAAAACACAGAAGGAAAAAAATAGGAATAGTATTTGCAACATTGTTCGCTGATACTCTTTCATTATTTTAATAATCTCCATTCCTATCAAAATATAATTAAATCCACGCGATGATCTAGCTAAACTGGATTCAGGATTAAGGGCAAAACAAATTAACAAATTCTTAGCTATTTCTCTGGAGTCAACTTTCTATTATTTTTCATGCTCTGCTCATTCTCATTAAGTTGTTTTTTTTTTTACTTGCAGCATTCTTAAAGCAATGAAAATTCCCGCTTCATATTTGTAACTAATATTAATGACATTGCTTTAGCAAACATGTATGAGAGCAAAATCCATCTCTCCATCTCTGAATGCACAAATTCAGATTTATACCTGAGAAAGAAGTCTTCTAATCATTCATAGCTAAAGTGTAAATGTCTAATATAAAGGTTTTAGGAAGCTGCATTGAAATGCATTATGAATTTCATGACTTCAGTTCATTTGATAAATTGCTAATGGTAGGCTTTCTGGCCATTAGAATATGGCAGTTGAACAAATCCTTGGGGACTTGCTTATTTGTTAAACTTTTGGACCACACTGATATATAGAAATAGAATAACAGAGTTGGAAGGGATCTTGGAGGTCTTCTAGTCCAACCCCCTGCCCAGGCAGGAAACCCTACACCACTTCAGACAAATGGTTATCCAACATCTTCTTAAAAACTTCCAGTGTTGGAGCATTCACAATTGGGAGGCAAGTTGTTCCACTTATTAATTGTTCTAACTGTCAGGAAATTTCTCCGTAGTTCTAAGTTGCTTCTCTCCTTAATTAGTTTCCACCCATTGCTTCTTGTTCTACCGTCAGATGCTTTGAAGAATAGCTTGACTCCCTTTTCTTTGTGGCAACCCCTGAGATATTGGAACACTGCTATCATACCCTAACCCTAACCCTTAGTCCTTCTTTTCATTAAACTAGACATACCCAGTTCCTGCAACCATTCTTCATATGTTTTAGCCTCCAATCCCGTAATCATATAACGTCAGGTCAAGGAAAAAGTGATTAAGACTTTTTTTTTAAAGAACTAGAAGACTTATATGGACTTTTCACTAAGATAAGAACAAACAGAACTGTTAATTTATGGATTTGGGGATTAGAAAGGGTTAAAGAAGGAAGCAAAGAGTAAAAAAGGGCAATTACTTGATATAAAAAAAGGGCAGAAGTCAAAATTCCGTGTTTTCTCTTTCTTTTCTTTTCTTCTTTTCTTCTTTCTTCTTTTCTTTCTTCTTTTCTTTTTTTCTTTTTTGTGTTGTGTTTTGTATTATATTGTATAAGTTCAGATGTAAAACTACTATAGCCATGGTACGAACCTTCATCCTACCATTCTTCAATAGTAAAACAATTTTGGAATAGGGAATGGACCATTCTGTCCATTTTCATTCTGTTCACTCAAACCCATTCTATTCTACCCCATGTCAATCTGCTAATTTTTTTTGTAAATTAACTCACACAATCATTTCCATAACATTACTGTAAATCTGCACTTCTGTAAGCATAACTGATTTCTGATCTACATATGAGTCTTCTGTAAAGATGGGTGCTTCTCCGAGAAATGGTTTTGCTTCATTATGCATTCTGATAGGACAGTTCTCTGTTTTGTAGCTTTGGCCCTAGCATACGGCAATGAAATATAAGCTTCCCTTGTGGTTCATCACTTCTTGGAATATCCACATGATAATCTCACTTTGTACAATCACATAGATGTTCCAGGAAATGTTGACATGCAAGAATTTCTGTAAAGGTCCCTGTGCTTCTGTGACAACCCAGAGCCTTTTAAAAATAAATAGAAGATTAAAGAACAAACCCCCCCCAAAGAATCTCATCAACTTAATAAAATAAAATTAAACAACATCTGATTCTCAATAGAATTTAGATTTTTTTTTCCAGAAAAATCAGATTTTCTCCTGATTTTCAGACCTTCAGAACTTTATAATGTTAAACCTAATAGAAGTATTTTGCGAGATGCTCAATACAGGTCGTCCTCAAGTTACAACCAGTTGTTCAGCATAACAAAGTTATGGCAGCACTGAAAATTGAATTTATGATGGGTGCTCGATGCTCCAGTTGTCATGACAACCGCCAGGATCATATGATCACAATCTGCACAATGAGCCCACATTTATGGCCAACCCTTCACCATCATCCCTGCCCCTACCACCACTTCCTTCTCTGACCACCTTGTTGCATGGGAAATCTTCGGCCAGGAAGTAGCTGCTTCCAGGCATTCTGGTCATGTGTTGGAGAGATGCCACAGAATGTCCCTACCTTGTTGCCTGGTGCAGAATCTCCCTAGCTAGAAAGGCATGTGGCATGGAGGACTTGTGGCCCTGGCCATAGCTCTTTTCCTTCCCAGTGGAGTGGAGCATGTAGCTTCCTGCCTGAGCTTCATAACACCTCCCCATGGCACCTGTCCCTATTCCCTAGCACTCTCATGTCCCTAACACCCGCCCTTGGCACCCAACGCCAACCTGTAATAAATCAGCCACCAGCCTGCTTGGCTGAAAATCTCACCTGTTCACACATTACAGCCACACAAGCATCTTAATTACCTCCCATGATCCTAGGCTTACGATGGCAACCGAGACTGACAGATTGAGATCATTAAGCAATGCAATTGTGCGATAATCATATTTTAGGACCACATCACTAAGCAATGGAAGTTCCTATGTCCCAATTGCCATCATAACTGTACCATTATTCGTGATAATGGGAATTTCAAAAATCCCCTCTTCACTCTGTGTTTTGTGATGCAAGAGACAAGAACGTTGCTGCATTTTTTTTAAAAAAAAGCTGTATTACAACTCAGCTCACTAGCTTTTGAGCTTTTCCATTTCATTTCAAAATTATTTTAACAAGTTCTTCATTTTGCTCCACTTTGAATCTATGATCCATGACTATCTAAACAGTCTTACCCATTGTCTAAAGTTATGTACTGGAAACCTTAAGAATGAGACATTCAACAAAATCTTTACATGATCCTGTTACTGTTTCTTACACCTCTTAGCCTGGAGGGAGTAATATCATCTGAAGCTTTGTGCAAATGGTCTCTCAAAATTCTGCAATCAATTTTTTTTTACGCTGAGAAACTTGAAGGATTATTTCATCAAATTTCTCCAGGGGGACGAAAGTACTCTCAGTGTTACTCAGGCATTGTCAGTAAAAATAGCTCTAGTTTTTCTCTCCTTGTGAGGTTTTCCTTCTCTTTTTTCAGCTCTATCGAGTCTGTTGAGCACAGTATAGAGAATAATTAGGGGACACTATGGGGAGAAAAATGGCATGAAAACACATAGAGAAATGAGAGATTTGAAACACGCAGCCTTCTGTTCTAGGGAGAGAGGAACAACCACATCTGGGAAGGGTGCATATTCAGCAGCTATTTGTTTATGGCCTTAAGTAGTTTGCGGGGGGAGGGGGGTGATGTTTTTCTGGTAGTTAACAAAAAGAAGAGCAGAACTTCCTTTTAAAAAGGGAGGAATAAAGTTCCTGCCCTTTCCAACACTACACATGTTGCTTTTCTCTTTTTCTAGATATATGTCAAATTTTCAAGCAAGGCAAGATCAAAGACCAGACAAGGAATGCTATTGTCAGGCCTGGGAGCTATCTTTTTCACTGGATCTTCAGGCCTGCCACATTTACTACTGTGGGAAACTGGGAGGGAGGATTATATGGAGCTAGGGTGATATACATAGTCATAATAACATTCCTTTCTCAGAAAATCAAGGACATCTTGCCCTGCACCTGGACAGCTGAAACTGGGAGGCATCTCCAGTTGGGACAGTGCTTTGATTAGGCCATGTGATGAACATATGGGTGTTGGGCAGGGACTTGAACTTTCCTTTGGGTGGGGAAAACCTGGAAGCTTTCAGATTCAGGCTTTCCCAAATGTGCCAATATGACATCTCTAATAAAATGGAACTTTCAGGAAATTCAAGACTCGGATTTTTTTTCATTGGGGGTGTTACTATACAGCTATTTTACTCAGTAAGGTATATTAATGGAATCTTGAATATCAGTCTGCTTCACTGGCCTTTCATCAAGACATGTATTTTCTCCTTCCCCAGGACTGAGCAAAGATTCCCCTCTCTCTGGTCTTTCACAAGACCAGAGCTAAATTCCTTTACAATAGGGGTGTCAAAATCACATTGTCATGTGACATATCAGGACTTTTTCCCCCTTCACTAAACCAGGGGTGGGTATAACACATCTGGCCTGTGGGCCATGAGTTTGACACCCATGTTTTCTAGTAGGGATATCTGTAGTGATGCATCATGGGCAAAAATAGCCCATAGATATTTACCAATGGCAGTTGATGACAACCTGCCATTCCCACATGTACAGGTAACTCTTATTTAGCAACCACAATTGGGATCAACCATTTGGTCATTAAGCAAAGTGGTCACTAAGTGAAAAATCAGATGAGTATGACTGCACATACAATTTTACTTCTTTTACAGCAATAGAAGTCTATGACTCCAAACAGCCAGGTTTGTCCAAACAGTGGAGAAGGTTTCTGGAACTGGAGTCACAAGGAAGCTGTGTTTAAGACATGACTTAAATCAAACAACAACAAATAATTAGAAATTTTGTGATTTCATTCCATACAATTTGTTCACAACTTACAATTGATGCAATAAACCAACTATTATTTTATAAACTCAACAACCATTCATAGTTAAAGATACATCTGACAATATTGCAATATTTCATCAATATAGAACACCTACAATAACCAAATTTAATTACAGCACAATACTTACATATAAAATAATTTAAAAGATCTTTAAACTCTTTTAAAGAGTTTAAAATTTTCATAGGGAAGGAAGGAAGGAAGGGAGGGAGGGAGGGAGGGAGGGAGGGAGGGAGGGAGGGAGGAATAAAGGAATTCCAGAATTGTGAGGACAGATTCTAGAATAGTGAAGTCTGGAGATCATGATGCTGCATCAGAAAATAGAAATGAGAAGCTGCCTAGAGAAAATTTAAAAAATGATAGGATTGTAGGAAAAAATAGATGCAGACAAATTCAGGGGAGGGGTTCTCTAAATACAACTACTAGATGTTTGAATTGAATTCTGGTTTCAATAGGAATCCAGTGTGGGGAAAAACCCTGCAATGTAATGAAGCATGGGAATAGTAAAAAAAAAAAATCAAATCAAATCCAGTTCCAGAGTAGGATAAGGGGTGGAAAGAGGAATTGGGAACATGTACTAGGAGATTATTGCAGCGGTCAAAGTAGAACAAACAAACATGAGTCAATAAACCTCCTCTGGGTCACTCATCAAATGAACAGTCCTTGAATGAAATTTGGAGCCCTAACTGTAATATTAACAAATGGGAACAAAATCACCTAAAGAATCACAACTCCAAGACTGTGAATAGAAGAAATTGGAACAAAAGGGGAACAGAGTCAAGGAGAGAATGAAAAGGTCAATTGGGCCAAAATGCACGCACCTCCATTTTATCCGTATGCAACTACGAGAGGACAAAACAGGAATAAAGGTAGAAAAGTAGAAATACAGTAAAGCAACAGCTGGTGACGTTTCTACAAAAGAAAAATTGAACCACTGTATTGGAGGAAAATTCTCTCATTCTCTGCCCATCAAAAGATTAGAACCAGAAGACAGAGTGTTCCCTTTTTCAGTGGTAGATGGTGCCAACAGAAAAGAAATGGCAGAGAAAAGTTGAGAAGGAGCCCCGGCCTAAGCCTGAAAAGTAGCTCAAAAGAAAGCCTACTGTATCTCTTGAAATGATAAAAATAATCATCCAAAGTTATGCTGTGTGAGCCCACAGCTGGCAGGGGGTAGGTGAATGTTAGAGATGCACCATCTAACTCAAACCCTTTTCATCCTCATAGCTGCAGATAGCTGCAGATAAATGAGTAAAATATATGCGGTGCTACATATGCATGCACCACGCATGCCAAACTCTACTGCTCCAAAATTAACCTCTTTTTCCTTGTTTCTACATTAGTTACACAAACTTTGTTTTATCTTTTGATGTTATCCGGACAAAGGATTCCTCCTTTGAAAATCTGCATGCAGCAATTTGAAACCGAGCATTTCTATTTCTATTATTCTGCACTGCTGATAGAGTAAAACCCACCCACTTCCACTGGGTTTGTTAACAGAAATAAAGGATTCGTAATTGAGAAAAAGAGGGACGCAGTGACTCAGTAGCTAAGACCCTGAGCTTGTCAATCAGGAGGTTGTCAGTTCAGCGGTTCGAATCCCTAGCGCCGTGTAACGGGGTGAGCTCCTGTTACTTGTCCCAGCTTCTGCCAACCTAGCAGTTTGAAAGCACATAAAAATGCAAGTAGAAAAATAGGGACCACCTTTGGTGGGAAGGTAACAGCATTCCATGCACCTTCGGCATTTAGTCATGCTGGCCACATGAACACAGAGACGTCTCCGGGCAGCGCTGGCTCTTTGGCTTTGAAACGGAGATGAGCACCACCCCCTAGAGTTGGGAATGACTAGCACACATGCTCAGGGGAACCTTTACCTTTACCTTTAATTGAGAAAAAGAAGCTAGTTTGGGAATCTTATGCTTTTACTATAAAAATCGTAAGCATTTAGCAAGGCATTCATATGAATGTTTACTCAGAAGTAGGAAGAGACTAAGCATAAACATAGGAAGGAGATTTCTGGAAAAAAAAGCTCACAGTGGTGATTTTAATTTCCTGTTTCACAGATTATGCTTTCAATAATACGAGAAGCCCCTTCAGGAGTCCAGCAGAGACTGCTGGAGAAGAAACAGGAAGAGTTAATACTGCTGTCCCATTATATAGGAGCGTTTTTTTTTAAACCCAATTCATTATTAATTGCACCTGTGTAAGATATTTTTTCATTATGCCATTATTATGTTTATCACCCTCCACAACTCCTCTCCCCAAAGTGAATGATGGTAGAAACAAAAAGATATGCATTTTAAAGTGCTTCATCAGTGATGTTCATTTTACTTAGCTTTAGAATAGCCTGCAGCTCTCCAGATGAGTGGACTTCAAGTTTCAATATTCCTGACGTAGCACAGCTACACATAGCAATAGCACTTAGACTTATATATCGCTTCATAGTGCTTTATAGCCCTCTCTAAGTGGTTTACAGAGACAGCACATTGCCCCCCAATAAGCTGGGTCCTCATTTTAACAACCTTGGAAGGATGGAAGGCTGAGTCGACCTTGAGCTCAGAATTGAACTCCTAGAGTGAGCAGTGAGTTAGCCCTGCAGTACTGCATTCTAACCACTGTGCCACCATGGTAGTCCTTGACTTATGACCAGAATCGGGACCAGAATTTCCATTACTAAGCAAAATGGTTAAATGAATCATGCCTGATTTCACATCCATTTTTGCCAGAGTTTGTTATGTAAATCACTACAGTTCTTAAGTGATTCCAGCTTCCTCCATTGACTTTCCTTGCCGGAAGCTAGCTGGAAAGGTTGCAAATGGTGATCACATGACCCTGGGATGTTACAGCTGTTGTAAATGTATACCAATTGCCAAAACATTTGAATTTTGATCATGTGCCTATGGGAATGTTGCAACAGTCATAAGTGCAAAGACCAGTCATAAGTCACATTTTTCAATGTCATCATAACTCAATTGCCAAACGAATGGTTATAAGTTGAGGACTACTAGTATTGCTAAGAATTTAGAGAACTGATCCTCTCATCTAGAAGGCAACGAGATCTGGGAAGTTTGCCTCAGAATGTGATTTCAATTTTCAGAACTGTCATTCTGAAAGAGATTCAGGCAGTGATGAAATCTGAACTGGTTTGCGACTGGTTCGCTGGGTGCAGATGTGGCATGCGCACATGCTAATCCCATGCTGTGTGCACAGTGTGCATACATGTGCAGTGCACACCAAACGCACGCTGCATGCCAAAAGGAGGCTTGGGAAGGTACTGTATTTTTCGGAGTATAAGACGCACCTACCTTTTTTGGTGAGGAAAAGAAGAAAAAGAAATCTCCCTCTGCCTCTGAGCAATTTTACCTCATTGCAGCAAACAGCCAACAGCCTGCTTTACTTTGTTTTGTTTTCAGCATAGCTTGATTAACAAAGGACAAAAAAATAAAATCTACTCCAGCAATTTACCTCTTTGCAGCAAGCAGCAGAGCCCTGCACAAAACAGCTGAGAGCAAATCGGTTGAGAGTCGGGAGGCCGATCCAATCAACTTGTGCTAATTAGGCTGTGCTGAAGCTGAAAGGAGCTGTTTTTTCTTGCTGTTTGCTGCAAAGAGGTAACTGCTGGGAGGCAGAGGCCAAAGGGTGGGGGCCAGTGGGTGGGCAGGGCTACATTCGGTGTATAAGACGCACCTAAATTTTCACCTCCTTTTAGGGGGGAAAAAGGTGTGTCTTATACTCCGAAAAATGCGGTAAGTAGAACAGCAAGGCGGGGATCAGTTATGCCATGTGATTTAGCTTTATTAGAAAGCAGGATTTCTTGCTTTCTAGCAAAGCTAAACTCCGTGGCATAGCTGAATGTTGGAAATACCAGTTTGGAGGAACCAGTAGCTTTTTTTTACACCGGTTCGCCCGAACCAGACCGAACCAGTAGCATTTCACCCATGGTTTCATTGAAGTGTGGTGGAAACGTTAGATCCCTGAAACTGGCCTATTATTTTCCCACATCACAACTTACTGTTTTGCCTTGTCAACTGCTATCCCCTGTACCTATACATTACATTTCATATGTGAGAATGCAAGTTTATCATATATCGTTTTAGTTCAGGCAGCATTATTATTCAGCAATCCCAAAGTATCCTACATCTGCATCTTATTTAAACTTGTGAGGAGTCTCATTAGCATTTGTTACATTTGAGCTTTCTGTCCTCAGTAGGTTAAGGGCAAGTCAAAAGTCTATCTTGTTAATATGGAACAATAATTGGATACGTTGCACTTCAATAGGTGAAGGCTTTGTGTGAAAGCTGCTCAAGCCACAATTCCGGCTAATTAGCAAAGGTTAAAGTACTAAATGTGGGGAAAAAAAGTTTTTCCCAGTGTTTAGTTTCAACTGTCCTTCCCAAGTTTTAAAATTGAAAACTGTAGCAGCGTGATGGGGAAAAGGACATGAAAATGAAAAGCATGTACATGTTTCAATAATAGTAACAGTAATACTATTACAATGACTGGGGATAATGGATAGGCTTTGAACTTAGAAATCGCCCTTAGGCAATGATGGGGTTTTTTTGTGGAGCGATGTGATCTCTTGCGGTGAACTCCCACATTCCTCTAAACTTCCTGGCCTGGATGTACTACAGCAGTGATGGCTAACCTTTTCCGGACGTGTGCGTGCGCATGCGCCCAAGCCCCAAAATGCAATGCATGTGTGGCCCCCATGGATGTACCCCATCCCCATGTATGCCTGTGCGTCCCCCTGCATGTTCCCCATGCATGCACGTGCATGTCCCCACACGCGCCCTGCCCCAGTGCATGCACACGTGGCCCCCGACACATGCACACATGGCCCCTCACACATGCCCCGCCCCCATGCATACGCAGCAGAAACCGGAAGACCAGCTGGCCGGCGGGGGGCACACGCGCATGCGCAGCGGAGCTGAACTGGGGTGACAGCTCACGTGCCATCAGAGAGGGTGCTGCATGCGACCTGTGGCATGCGTGCCATAGGTTCGCCATCACGGTACTACAGTGCTCCAGCAAATATAGTATTTCAAGTTATCTAGAATCTGAAGTAGTATAAAGCCAAGCCAAATTCTAGCTAAGGTTATTTATTATCAGGGAAAGACAGAGAAGAATGATCAGTTCAGAAGCAAACACACACATGACGGTCAGAGTCCAGGCAACAAGTTATTAATCTCCAATGGAGTTGGGGCAGGAGTGAATGTGCTAGCCTGGACTCAAGTCTCAGGGTTATCTAGCCTTACCCTTTCCCAAATAATGGGACTTCTAGCAGTGAGCTATTCCTTCTATATAATTTTCACAATAGAGTTACAGCTACTCAGCCCTTGGTGAGTGCATCACTCTCTCAAGCCTGATCTAGCTACAAGATTATCCAGGGATGCTATGTTACTCTTCAGTAGACCTTTTTTTTATGGCTGTCAGATCTGATTTGTCAAATGTCCACTAGTTGGTGGCAAAAAAACACCCAAAGTTTATATCTTTGCTGCCATCTTGTGATCATCTGTGGTTTGCCAGCCCAGACCTCACAGCCTACTCTTGCTGCCAGGTATTTTAGTTTTTAACATTCAAGTCAATGCTGCCAACAGTGACATGATTTAGGCGTTTCACTGGCTTGTGATCAAAGTCCTTGTTTAGTTAGGACTTGATTTGTTTTAAAATCTATTTCCATTTTGTTAGATCTTTTGATGTTTTATTTTTCAAATCAGTAGCTTGCTAAATTCTTGATGCGCTGATTTCAGACTGCTTTCAAGAAACACTTTTGCTAAGAAAGGGGAGTGGGAAGATGACATGCTTCAGTTATGAAAGCTGCTAGATTTATCAGCCATATAAAAATCAGATGTACTACCATGTCAATAAAGAATCTTATTTAAATGTTTTATATATATATATATATATATATGAGCAATTTCTTTCTAGCCAGGTTCTACCTACATAAGCTAAGATGTTCCTCAGCCCTGGTTCTGTGAA
>WNWU01000006.1:1773906-1789254 GCA_012654045.1 Ptyas mucosa
TATATATATATATATATATATATATACTTTAAAAACCACATTATTTTAACTCTGAATATAAGCGGCCTTCCAATTTTTTACTTGATGCTAGAATTCCTGAATCCAAAATTCCTAAAATAACCAGATTACGGATGAAATGAAATTTCACACATTTCATTTATGTGCATCCTCATGATAAAAGCAAATGCAATACTGTCATTCTGAAGGTGAATCAAAATTAAAAGGAGAACTTTCATCTAAAAAAAGGGTATGCTCTTCAAAGATAGGTTTATATACATTTATTTTCAGATAATGCATTTTATTTGTGATCAAGAAATGTTAAAATGTAACATAAGGAAAGGAAAAAAAGTGTAAATGCTAGCTGTATGGTTATTTATAACAAGTTTCTTTTAACTCCTCATGATGATTGGATTGTAAAGTTGGTAATGACCAAATTCCCATAATGCTTACCTCTGAGCAGGTCATAGAAAATTTCATCTGATCTTCTTCTATCAAATTTGTAGATAATCTCATTGGGGACTCCTCAAAAATAAGAAGAGGTAGTGTTGCCTTGACCTGCTTATGCACTTAAAAGCAATCCAAAATAATGACATGTTCTAGAAGGATTTCTATGATTCTAGGTGACAAGTTGGCAAATTTGGAAATTATCTTACTTTGGCAAAGACTCTAGCAAGCAACTAATGATTGCATGCCTAACGGAAGCATCTTTATCATATCGATGGTAAACGTTTCTAGACCAATTTCAGAAATAGTGCATTCATGAAAATAGCTCTTTACTGTAATTTTCTTCCTACCTTTTCTTTGTCCTGAGTGATCAACGATGAAATGGAAAACACCTTCTTTCACTGAAAAATAATGGAGAAACACCAGTTTCAAAACATTTGAGGTACATCAGTGAAGATACCAATTTTCCAGACTTGAATATAACCTGAAGTGTACTTTATACACCTAAACTCAGGAGGAACTAAAGGTAGATGAGCTATCCTCTGATTGACTCAGAAATCAATGGAAAGAATTCAAGTCATTTCCCAAAGCAATCAAAGGCTCAGGTATGACCAGCCCTACTATTAGCTAGACGAGGAAATAAATTTAAGGTCTTATTAATCAGCAGCAAACTGTTAGTCTTTGGTTAATTTATTACTGTTTTTGATGCAGAAGGATGCTTGTGACCTGATACTCTACAGGTTCTATAAATTTCAACTTGAATGGACTGTATTGGGGAGAATCCTTTGAGCCCATTAGGATAATTTATTGATTTATCTACATTTACAAACCATCTCCTCAAATGGCTCTGGATTATATTTTTCTGGTATTTCCTGGATAGATCTACAGTAGTTTTTATACTCTGAATGTGTCTTGTGGCTGGGAATATGCAAAGATGTTTGGGATTGCTTTTTTATTGTTTGATTGATTGTAGTAGGACAAAAGAAGTTGTGATATCAAGCCTTAAGAATGACACGTGGAGTTATTTCTGAGCAATTATTTTAACCTATAGAAGAATCTTACCAGATTCTGAGTGTAAGCAACTATTTGCATAACTATAGATATACACTGGGAATTGCTAGAGTGAAGCTGTTTTAATCCTCTGTCTGATGACTAAACTTTCCAAGCTCCATAGTCTCTTTGCTCTCTGGAATGCAACCTTTTCCCCTTGGGAATCCAGACTACATTTCACCACACTAAGTGACACCTTCTGCTATTGGGAATGGCCAAAATAGCTTCTGTCCTCTCCCTAGAGATGGGACACTAGTCTTTCCTGGCATTGAGGCAGAATACCGTAGCTCAGGAAGTAAAAAGTTTTATTTCAGCAGTAGAAGACAGTCCTCATTACCCATTAACCAGCCATCTATTTCAGACTGAAGGTGGGATATAAATGCAATCATGACAAATGTTAAAATCTTTCAACATGCTTTTTTTTTTCAACACAGATTCAAGCCAAATGTCCCTTTGAAATACCTCTAAAAGCAAAGTCGAGTCATGTGTCATAACATAACATATGAGCCATGGTGGCACAGTGGTTAGAATTTAGTATTGCAGGCTAACTCTGCCGACTGCCAGGAGTTCAATCCAGACCAGCTTCAGGTTGACTCAGCCTTCCATCCTTCTGAGATTAGTAAAATGAGGACCCAGATTGTTGGGAGCAATATGCGGACTCTGCTATGTAAACTGCTTAGAGAGGACTGTAAAGCACTATGAAGTGGTATATAAGTCTAAGTGCTATTCTTGTTGCTATAACCAATGGGTTGTAGCTGCACATTTTACTAATACAACTTCTATGCACATGCAAAGCTTGTACAGACACAGTGCTATATTTGGGAGGAATATTTGCCAGTTTGAAGCAACCGTCTTCATATTTTATTTCAAGATGGAGCAACAGACTGCTGTGAATGCTCTGCTGAATTGTGGTGCTATGATATCTCCCTGAAGCAAATCAAAGCAATCTTTGTGGCTCTTTTGAAAGTAATAATCTACTGAATCTGACTTGGGGACATGTAATTTTCAGTTACAAACTGGAGCCAATTGCAGCCCCCTTTTTACTATTTATGCTGCTGCTCTTTTAGTGGACAAACTTTCTGAATTGCAGATTGCTCTCCTTGTTTCTCTTCCCTATAGTGCTATAGTGGCTCTTTTTCTTATTACCTTGCCTCACTCTTCAGTCCCCAGTAGCTGAGCAAATTAGAAGTGGCACTCCTGAATTGTCACCTGTTGTTCTTTTCTTTTTCCCCCGTCCTCCTCCTCCTCTTTTAACTCTTTTCGTGATGACATTTTTCCATTCACGGTTGTTTTTTAAACTGCTGCTGAGCTTCTCCTTCATCCTGATATTCAGGATATTTTGCAATTCTGAATTTGTTTTCCTTAAAAGTGGATCTTGCATCGGATGGGAAATGTGTTTCTGTCTATGCAGTCTATGCGGATTTAGAATTTGTAGAATCTAGTTCCTTGCCTGTACTGTTATTTAAACTTGTCTTTTAGCCCCTTATTCCTCTGTTAATAATTATGCTGACAGGCATTATTGTTTTGTCATTGTACATGACTATGGCCAATTTCAGCAAAACCATGTGTATCTCACATCATCTAGTTCTCCCATTCAGACTGCTGACTTTGATTCTGCTTTCCTTGATGCTATTCTTCTGCCCTCTGCTGTTGCTCTCATTAAAATCCATTCTTATTTGCCTGGCACTCTAGTCTTTCAAAGTTATTTCTTTTACTTCTTTATCTTCTTTTTTGTCTGCTCAGAAACTGGACCCAACCTGGATTAGGGTGATATACTTTTTTGGCTCCCAAGAAGCTCTTCAGACTGCAGCAGATCTTCTGGTTGTTCCTTGTGCCTTCCTTTTTCTTCTTGACAACTTAGCCCATTCTAATGAACACATAGGCAAAGGTATTGGGATGTAAAATTAAAAAGTATTAGGGGGCACATCAGTGGTGGGTTGCTCCCGGTTCGGCCCGGTTCGGCTGAGCTGGTAGCGGTGACACTATTACATCACCGAACCGGTTCTCTTTCTTCGGGAGCTGGGCCCTCCCACCCGCCCCCGCATTATTCCGTCCTTATATTTCTTCTTTTTTTGCCCAGCTGAGAGGTGCGGCAGAGCAGATTGCCAATCAGCTGGGCAGATTCGCAATGTACTTGCGCAAAGTGCAAGTTTGGTGTGCATGCGAGTGAAGCAAGCATGTGTGCGGCGATAGCATGCAAAGCGCGTGACTGAAGAGGTGATCACACACAAAGTGCGCACACAAAGAGAACTGGTAGTAAAGCCGGTTAGAACCCACCACTGGGGCACATAGGTGTCCTTCTGAATTACAACAAGTAGCCTGAACTTACCTTGAATGTCTACAGTATAACACTGAAAACACTTTATGGCCTCCACAATGCCCCATCCCTCGCCTTGCTAGGAGGACATTTTCTCAACAATGAAACAGATATTATTGAAATGCTATTGGCCAAGATTATAAGTATCTATGTGTTAGTATGGCATGTGACAAGTGGATGAGGATTACCCCTACAGAAAAGCCAGAGCTTTGAATGTGTAATGCCAAGAAACTGATGAAGAATTGGTCCCTCAACTTAACAGGGTACTGAAAAACAAAATATCTATGATTTGTTAATCTCATTTAAAGTCACACTACTGTGCTAAAAAGATGACTGGACTTATTCATCAAGCACTTCTTGGCCATCCTATGTGAACGTATTTCTTTTATCATCAATTTGTTAATGATGATAAACTCTTCTCTTAATATCTGCAATTAACAGACACTGTCTTATCTTTTGATGTCAAATCCGACGTGGGTTCCAATGTTGTCAGTAGATATTTGTGAAGGCCCACCAGTAGCAATCATTCCTCCAGCCTCAGTGGGAAAGAGTCTTCAAATTCTGTTATTATCAGATACAAAGGATGCTGGGCTAGATTCCTGGTCTATGAGATGTACTGTAAGTTAGCTGACACTCCCTGCATCTATTCTGTATAAATTAACTGAGAATAGTAATTCCCATTTGTGTGCACGGCTGAAACCAATGAGAAATCACTGACAATAACTTTTCTAGGCCTTCCTATGAAGAGTATAGCAATTCTGACTGTCTAACCTTTGAACCTTTTGGATATTATATTTTCTTTCTATATAGTTGTCTATAGAATGTTTGCCTTTTAGCTCATCATCTTACTTGTGCACTTATCTGTCCCTATAGGACATACAAGTAACCAAGGTAGTGTAGGAAGGGCTGGCATCTGTAGTGTAACATTATTTTTTTAAAAAACTAAAAATTATTGCAAAGACGGCCATGGCCATCATTGCCATCTCTTTTCTAATTCTACTTTAGGCATGAAAACTAGCTAGGTGATCTTGGATCAGTCATTCGCCTTCAGCTCAACCCATCACATAGGTTGTTGTTCTGAGGAAAATAGGAAGATGAAAAAGGATGCTATGTTTACCACCTTTAATTATTTATAAAATAATAAAGGTGGGATAAAAAAAATCAAGCAAAGAAATAGATAAATAAAATTATTGTTAAATCAACTTTGTCTTCACTTGTTGTCCTCCCCTACTCAATGGGTGTGGCATTGGTATTCCATACCATGCTATTTTGGCATACTAATGGTTATATGACTCTGAAGAGTTGCTAGCAGAAAGGTAACATAAGAGTACCTATACTGTGTTTTATTTTCTCAAAAATGGGTTTGTATTTTTCAGGAGAGTTAGAGCATTAATGAGCTTCCAAATTTCATGGAAATCAGTACAGGTTTTTTTTAAGTAGTCTTTTCTCATAGTTACCTCCTGCTCAGCCCACAGCATTTCCTAAATTCCCAGTAGCCTTATGTCAACACAATTTGTTTGAGTCCTTCCCCCACCCTCTTCATCTTTGATCTCTCTGGCAATGTGGTCTAATCTACTTATAGGGAGAGAAAGAGAGACATCATCAACCATTTACCCAACAATAAGTAAGAGCAAAATAAGACTGAAGAAGAACAAGTGCTTATAAGAACAAAGATAGGGAAAAGAAAAACATTGTGTTTTAGATGTAAAAACCCAAAGCTAAATAATGAATGATAGCAAGAGTAAATCAGAGTGAGAAGCAGACCATACATCTAAGTAAAATTAATATATCTAAGAGATTATTGTCTTTAAACAAAACAAAAGATTGGAGTGTAATATACTGTAAAAACAAGGAAGGAAGAGAAAGGGTTGGAAAGGGGAGAAGTAGAAAATTTGATATATAGATTAAGTAAGGGAACTATGCTGGCATCTGTAATCAAAATCAAACTTTATTGGAGGAAGAAGCAACTACTATATTTGTTCTCCAATACTGCTGAACTCAAAACTCCCAGGAACTCTACCATTAAAGGTTGTTGGGATTATAGGAGCTGTATTCCAATTTCATCCTTGTCTATATGGAATGTCCTCTCAGAGGAATTGTGTTTAGACCCTGCTCTCTTTACTCAGTGGCTTGGGTGGTTTTGACTTGGTTTGATGTATTAAGCTATTGAATATATCAGTGGCTTGGTACAATGTGTGAACCCATAAAAATTGTGTAATATTTGCAGCAAAACCATCCCTACCCATACAATGATTTCAAAATGTCCTGGGATTAAGCAGAGGGCTAACAGCCAATGTGACTACAGATTCACACCAAAAAACATAGTATAATTTCAGTGTCCTCTCACAGCTAGTGTAAATCCAAAGATTGCAATTCTGAGCACAACATAACATATGTACTGTCCAACTTAGTTCACACTGACTTTTTCCCCCTGTGAATTGCTTTACCATGGCTAGACGAGGGTACATATGTGGTAACGCTGAATTGATTTTCCATGTGAATTGAACTGTCTAGTAAATAAATCAGACTATCATTTCTATTGCCAAAGGCACCCAGCAGAACCAGGATATGCATTTGTTATATCACATGTAAGGAATTAATTCCAACATTTTTAACAGCCACATGGAATCAGCAAAAATTCCAGCAGTTTCTATTCAGCTTCAAGAATGTGTAAATAAATCCTGTGTAGGCATGGTTAAAGAGTATAGGCTGTATACTCTCCAATAGCCTGTAATTGCCATGAAGTGGAATGTGAAGTATGGTGGCATAAAAGGAAATAAAGGTTTAATAGCAGATAGTGTGATAAACCTAGAAAACCATGAGAAGTTGCTCAATTTTGCAAAAAAATAAAAATAAATATTAAAGTCTGTGTTAAAACATATGACTAAGATCTTGTCATATTGGAAGGCAATTAAGACAAGAAGTACCAGCTTAAAAATGGTTGGGAAGGCAATATCCATGCTCAGGGTATAGTCATAAAAATTCTTTGCATATTGCTTGCAGGGTATAGTCATAAAAATCAAGCAAATGGTATTGTTAGATATAAAAATGGGTGGAGCTTCCACTGCATTGTTATGGCCAATCACCTTGACTTTTAAAACCATATCTTATACTAACCTCTTGCTCAGAAATAAGATTAAATTTATGGATTCTGAGACAATGAAGAAATAAGTTCTTCTAAGGTACTGAGTCCCCCAAACTGTCATTTACACCTTTGATACTTTGTGACTTGACTCTTACAAAAGACTATCATGGAACTGCCCTTTGAAGACCACTCAAAAGCTCCAACTGGTTCAAATTTTATTTATTTACTTAATTTAAAACACGTGTATGGGTGCGTATCTGCTTATGTGCATCTATTAGAACCAAATTTTGAGCTGCTAATTCTAATTACAGAATAAAACAATATATGCAAAGAATACATACAGAAACCAATAAAACCAGAAAACAGAAAAACTTGATTCCACAACCCAGGTTCTGCAATGTAGCCCATGTGACTTCTCTGCTCTGCAAGTTGACTTAGTTTCCAGTGTGATTTGGCAGGCAATTGAAGGTGCTGTTTATCATTTAAAAAGCCGTAGGTGGCATAGAATCCAGCTATTTATGGAACTGCCTGTCTTTCATGGGTTCTGGACATCCTATGTAATCTTGCAGAGTGCATGAGTTCTAGTCCCTTGATTAAAATATATCATGGTTTGCAGTCCAGGAAGACCTTGCCTTCTCTCTCATGGTGCCTGCCCTATGTACTCAACTCTCCCCTCCTGAGATCTGTAGGGTTCCCACCCTGATGACATTCTGGAAAGCCTTAAAGAGACTATCAGATTGTCAGCAAGAAGATGAAACACAAGTTGGGAAAAACAGAAGTTGTGGTTTCATCAGTCCTTCCAGGTGTCACAGATGGCATAAGAAGAGAGAACAGGATTCTGTAAGTGAACAACTAGCTACATAAATGTTGCTTCCAGGAAGGGTTTGGATTCCTCATGGATGGAATGTCATGGATTCCTGGAAAGAGATGAGCTACATTTCATAAAGACTAAGAAGGATGCACTTCACCAAACTCACAAGAAAGGCATTAAAACACAGAAAAAGTAACAGAGCAACAAATGCTCTATAGAGAAGTTTATAATGCTGGGAAAGAGGGAAGGAAAGAATAAAGGACAACCATGCACAAGGTCAATGGACTCAATTACAGTGGTGATGGGTGCATCATTGGAAGACATGAAGGACACAATTGAAGACAGATCCTCTTAGATCTCTGTGATTGGTAAGAGTTGACAATAATTTGGTGGCACATCAATCAACAATCAATCAGTTGATTGTTCAGATTTGCTTATATTCCTCAAGACTGCAGCCAACAATATAAGAAACAATGGAAAGAAGGAAACTTAATCGTTGGGAGCAAACTATAGTAGCAAGGACCAGAGAAGGTACCAAGTAAATCTCAGATGCTTCTACACTAATGTATAGACCAGGGGTGTCAAACTCGTGTTGTCATGGCAGGGTCACGTGATGTATCATGACTTTTCCCCCCTTTGCTAAACTGGGTGTGGGCGTGGCCAGCATATGACACATCCACCCTGCGGGCTGTGAGTTTGACAGCCCTGGTATAGACTATGGGAAACAAACAGGGAGGATTTGATGTCTTAACACAGGAGAAATCTAATGCCATTGTCTTCAAGGAAGTTTGGTGGCATGATATATATATAATTGGAACATGACCTTGGAAAGCTACAACATACATAAACTCCAGAAAGAGTGGGGGTAGGATTGCACCAAACATAAAGCATATGTCTGCATAGAAATTAATTAATTGGACTATTAAAAACCACTTAACAGTGTTTATCATTTGGTAAGAATAATGTAAGATATAATAATGGTAAGAATAGAGAAGAGAGACAAAAAGTAAAATCGTAATGGAAATTATGTCTGGATTGGGAGCTGCAGACTGATTGGACAGGCAAAAGATCTGTGTAGAGAACCATAGAAATGACCTTGGAGAAGAAATGTGGTGATCAGCAAAAAAAAAAAAAAAAGACGAATTAAGTTTGGGAAAGAAAGAAAGCATTAGAAAGAAACTTAACTCTCTTTGGTATAAAAGGAAGGGGAGGGAAAACACTCTCAGGCTTTCAAGATATTGTTACTATAACCATTTTATTGTAGAGAAAAGTACCTGGGAAGGTGAAATTTTAAACAATTCCTACTTCAAAGAAAATTGAGATAAATTTGGAGTGATCATTGTGGATCCACACAGAGTGTTCTAAAAATGCTGAAAAAAATATATAGGAAGAGACTTCTTTGATTAGAGAAAAGACACTACCTACATTTATCAGTGACTGGAAACGTCTTATGGACTTTTTGTGTAAAAATGAAAAAAAATGCCCTTCTGATTTATGACTTTGATGATTTAACAGAATAGATGATAAAAAGAAGAGTATTATGATGTAACTTTAGAGAAAGAGGTTAAATTATCATTATACTTATAACTGCTGTGAAGAATAACATCAGCCTCTTCTTTGTATCTTTTTTCTTTTCTATTTTTCTTCAACTTTTTTTTGGAACGTTTTACTTTCTCTTTGCTCACTGTCTTTTTTACTTTTCTTCCTTGCTTTATGTTAGTGTGTATTAATTTTTATCTTCTTTTTAAAAAGTTACAATAAAAATCATGTGCAATAAAACATATATAAGAAGGAGAAGAAGTACTTAACCCAAAAAAGATATGCCAGTTGTCAGAAGCTATAAATATTGTGTTGGAAAGATTAAAATAGAAAACAAATTAAGGTTTGCAAGTAATCACCACAACCACAAGAACAACAAAAAAAGGCTAAAACTTTCCCAACCCACTTGTCAAAGCTTTGATGGGTACCGTATTTTTTAGAGTATAAGATGCACCTTTTTCCTCCTAAAAGGGGGTGAAAATTTAGATGTGTCTTATACACCAAATGTAGCCCTGCCCACCCACTGGCCCCCACCCTTTGGCCTCTGCCTCCCAGCAGTTTACCTCCTTGCAACAAGCAGCAAGAAGAAACAGCTCGTTTCAGCTTCAACACACCCTAATTAGCACAAGTTGATTGGATCGGCCTCTGACTCTCAGCTGTTTTGCTCTCAGCTGTTTTGTGCAGGCTGCTGCTTGCTGCAAGGAGGTAAATTGCTGGGAGCAGATTTCTTTTTCTTGTGCTAATCAAGCTATGCTGAAAACGAAAATGAAAGTAAAGCAAGCTATTTGCTGTTTGCTGCAATGAAGCAAAATTGCTGGGAGGCAGAGGCAGATTTCTTTTTCTTGTTTTCCTCACCAAAAATGGTAGGTGCGTCTTATCGTCCAGGGCGTCTTATACTCCAAAAAATACAGTATGTCAAAAACAAGAAGAAAGCAAACCATAAATCTATAATAAGGGTTAATAGGTAACATATGGCAGTAAGAAGTCAGAATGCTTATCTTCCCTGAGGAGGGAAAATAAGGGGAAGCCCTAACTGAACATTACAGAGCAAACTAGTAAAAAGAGGGAGCTACAATACAGGATTAATGAAGAGAATGTAAAAAAACATTTAACTAACAGAAATGAATTCAGGTGTTTGGAACTAGAAGAGGTACATCCTGGGCTTCTGAGTTGTTAGGAACTAACAACTGAATACGAGAATTCCTGGCAATCTGGTAATCCCAGAAGTCTGGAAACAGCAAATGTTATCACTGGTTTCAAAAATGGGGAAGGAGGAGAAGGACCTGAAAAATTAAAAAACGAACAGTTTGAAATCTATGTATACTAGGCAAAGTCCCTTAGCAGATTATTAAACTGTATATCTGGGATCACTTGCAAAGGAATGCATCAATTCATAAGACTTTTCTTATGTCAGCATAGACTTTCTTATGTCAGCATAGACTTTTCACAAATAAGGCATTTCTGATTAACTCTATCTCCCTTTTTTTAATGGAGTCATACTTTGATTGGAGAAATGCCATGGATGCAGAGCTCCCTGATATCAGCAAAACATGCCATGACGTCTTTCATTATGTCCTCTTTAATAAAATGATAAAATAAGCTAGATAATACAACTGTGAGACAGATTCCTTATTAGCTGAGTGACTGTACCCAGAGAGTACTCATAAATGGCTTTATATAAGGTTTGATAGTATTATCAATTGGAGTGCCACAAGATTTGTCCTGAGCCCTGTGTGATTTAATATGTTAATTAATTACATAGATGAAGGATTTAAAGGATCATGATTAAGTCTGAAGAGGACAAAATGGCTAATGACTTAGAGGAAGAAGAGAAAATTCAAAGAGACCTTGACAGGCTTGAACAGTAAGCCAAAATGAACAGGATGAAATTTGACAAGGAGAAATGCTAAGTTTGCAACAGGGAGACAGAAATGAAAATCTGAAGTATACAACGGGAGACACTGTTTTTGGCAGTAGTACAAGAGTGAAAAGAGTGTCCTAATAAATCATAAGTTGAAATTAAGTAATAATGTAATGCAACTGCTGAAAAGACAAATACTATTTTAGATGTATAAAGGGGAGCACAGAATCATGTCACGAAAATCAATTGTCCTATCCTACTTTGCTTTGACCAGCTTCTACTCAGAATAGGTGTCTAGTTTAGGTACTTCAATCTAAAAAGGAAAGCAAGTTTTGAGAAGAGCTATAAAACATTTGAGACTGGAAACCAAATCCTGTACATAGCAGTTAGAGGAACTGGGTGTATTTAGTGTGCAGAAGAGAAGAATGAGAGTAGTTATACACAGAATAGTCACATAGAGGCACTTGTTTTCTACTGTCCCCAAAGGCAGGATCAGAATCAATGGGTTAAAAGTACAGGAAAGTATATGGCAAAAAAATACAATATTTAATTATACATATTACAACAGCGGCAAGAATAATATATGCACAAAATTGGAAAAATAATAATACACCAACAGAAGAAAATTTGATTAGAAAAGTTTTGGAGTGTGCAGAGATGGACAAGCTCACAAAATAAATACAAGAAAAAGATGAATACTACATGGTATGGGAGAAATGGTATGAATGGTTAGAGGACAGGTATAAAGGGCAAGGAAAGAGTAAATGAGGAAGATATAGGAGTTGAAAAGTAGTAACAAACAAGTGGAAATGGAACGGACACAGAATGTATGATTGAAATAGAGTACATTGTTATCTTTATGTATATAAATCAATATTAGAATCATATGTATAAATGGTAAATTGAAGTAAGGGAGAAAAATTGATATGTAAGAAATGTTTACCGATGTGAACATGTTAAAAAGAAGAAAATTGTAAAAATTTCTTTTTTTGTTTAAAAAAATGTTTAATACAAATTATTTTTTTAAAAGGTACTGTGAAGTAGATTCAGGTTCAGCATCTGAAGAAATTTCTAGAGGGTTAATGCTGTCAACCAGTGGAAAAACTGCCTCATTGGGTAGTATGATTCCCTTAACTAGAAGTTTCTAAGCAAGATAACCTTCTGTTCAAAATGCTTTAGCAGATCCTACACCAAGTAGCAGATAGATTAGATTCTTATGAGATTCCCATCCATCTTTATGATTACATGACTGAATAAAGACAATAGTACATAGTTATGGTGTCTAGTAGAGCTGAGCGGAGGATCTCTGGAAGAAAACTATGCTGTTTAATTACCATAATAAAGGTTTGTTTGACTGGACTTGCACAAGCATCCAGACTTGTGTCAAAACTATGACTAAGAATTTCAGGGTGGGGGAACTTTGTACCGGATTTTAACAGCCTCTGCTTTGACAGGTCTGCACTATGCTCACCCTCTCAGATGCAACTGTCTTCCAATATGTGGTGCCATTCTCTCCCTCCCTCCACAACATTTTTTCTCCTTCAGAAATTGTACCGGTAGCTCTGAGTCAAACTCTTCCATCTTGAAAAAGGATTGAGTAGCTATGTAATGGCAGGATCTTGAGACAGAATCCAATCAACCACTTGGTATCTGATGTATAACCATCACTGGGATTTCCAGTTGTAGTCTTTGGGACTTGAACCTGAAGGGATCTAAACATAACTGGAAGGCCCTGGTAGTTTCAGGAAGCTAATAGCAATGCTGGAGGTATGGACAACAACAACAAGAGCAGGGGTGTCAATCTCGTGGCCTGTGGGCCAGATGTGTCATGTGCTGGCCACACCGATCCCTGTTTTAGTGACAGGGGAAAAGTCATGATACATCACCTGATAACAATATGATGATGTAAGTTTGACATCCCTGAACAAGGGGATCTTTGCAGCTCCTAAGAATGCTGGGTGCACAAATTAATATGAAAGTTAAAAGAATATATATGATTAACAATGGATAAGATAACCAATTAAAATAATGTTAAGAAATTAGGATTTGAGGGTGGATGGTGATATTGTTTATATAATAAGTGTAGAAGTATTAAGATAAGATAAAAAAGTAGGGGAAAAGAATTTTTTGGCAGAAATTGTAACTATGTAAAATGTTTTTGGATATGACAAGTTGTATAAGACACGATAAGGTCAATACTCTGTTCATAAAATACTGTATGTGGGTGTGTGTGAAAGAAAAAAACAATAAAACTTGATTTAAAAAAAAAGAATGCTGGGTGCTGTTGACTCTTTTCTACCATGATTTTGTGCAGATGCAGCCAAGACTTCAAGTTACTTAAAGACACTTATATTGATTTTTGCTATAGCATAAAAGGTCAGTTTAAGGCAGAGATTGTTAGCAAAAGGGCACAATAATATGCAAATGTGACAGAACAAATATTCCTAATTATACTTGCAGGATATCTCTTGGAGAGCAAACCACAAACCAAAAATTACATCACAAGTGTGAATTCTGAGTAATAGTAACAATAATATTTGGATTAACCTCGTAATTATTGAAACAACAATGAATTGTTTCTCAGTGTGTACACAGCCACATAATGGTTTCTGAAATCATGCCATCTGGAAAGAAGGGCTATTTTGACATCTGCATATGAATAGGCCGTCATCAATCTAGTACACATGAAATCTCAGGTGATAATTGAGCAACAACTGAATAGGAAAACAAACTTCACTGATCACTGATTTTTCTTTTTTCTTTTTACATCTACAGCAGACTTTTCCTCAACCCTAATCCAATACTTTAAGCATTATACCACTGTGGCTCTTATAAATTATTGAGTATTTAACAGAAGCATTTACATAGATCAATTCACAAATCAAAATTGTAACTTCCTTATTACTACTTTGGGAAATGGAGTTTCATGAAGGAAAATTTGTGGTTTGTTTTTCTCCCATCCCACCTTTAATGTAATGACATTAAAAAAAAAAAGAAATAAAGAGTCTTGAAAGATTTGAAGAGATAAGTGCTTATATTTAAAATGTTAGGCTCTTACTCCAAAGCAGGCACATAGGTGCATATTATTCCCCCAGCCATCATAGCTTACATAAACAAGACTTATATCCTATTCTATTTCTCTTCAGACCAATTTATTTACTGCAATCAAATTATTTCTCTTACATTTTCCCATTTCCTTTTTGGAATAAAAGTAGCTTCTCAACAAGACTTTCAATCAGATAAAAATACTGTAGCTTTGTAAGACTGCTCCTTCCTCCAGGTTTACAGATTAACTAAATGTCATTTTCCAAATGGTTAGAAATGAAGAAACTTAAAATACTTCTTCCATTATTATCCCACGTAGATGACACTTTCAGCTGCAAAAACTGCAAATATTAAATAGTGGTATGTTAAGTATCAGGGGGAAAAAAGCCGCCCAATTTCAACCATTAATTTCTGTTACATGGAAGTCAATTAATATTATCTCACACATTTTACAAAATTTAAGCTGAGGCTTATAATTTGTGATTGATTGTGATTGTTAATCACAAACTTGGCTTGGACTTCAGTAAAACTGAGAATCTAGGAAATCTTCATATAGGAAAGAGGAAAACTGAGGAAACAAAAAAAAAATCTGCCCACTGTACAAGTACAGGTAATCCTTATTTAGCAATCATTTAGCAACCACACTGAAAATTGTGATGACATTAAACCAGTGGTACTAACAACCAGTCCTCAAATTCCAGCTGCTACACTACCCCTATAATCCAGACACTTGGCAACCTGCTCTCAATTGCAATGTCCCACAGTCATGTGATTGCAATTTGAGACATTCCCTGATGGTTCCCCCAAGTAAAGTCAAAAGAAAGATGGCAAGAAAGGTTAAAGTCATTCTGGTAAGTCTCCTCCACTTAGCAGTAGCAACCCACAAATCCAAAATCAGTTGCATGCATCACTGCAACACCTATGATATATACAGACACTCTTGCAGCAGCCATTCCTGGCCCAAAATTGCTCTCATGTACCCCTGCACTCATCTACATAGCCTCCCTATCTGGCACCAGCCACTTATCTGCTTGCTGGTCTGCTTACAAACCATCTGGAGCTCACAACATCCTGAAAACTTCTCCACTAAGTTTGATTTTGGAAGCTGGTAGCAAGTCATAAGTATGTCCTTCCTTCCTTCCTTCCTTCCTTCCTTCCTTCCTTCCTTCCTTCCTTCCTTCCTTCCTTCCTTCCTT
>WNWU01000006.1:1789264-1803772 GCA_012654045.1 Ptyas mucosa
CTTCCTTCCTTCCTTCCTTCCTTCCTTCCTTCCTTCCTTCCTTCCTTTGTCCCAGTCATGGGACTTCTGGGCATCTTACAAGAGAAAAATAAAGAAATGCAATAATAAAACCATGTAATAAAACCATAAATAATAACAAATTGCATAATAAATAAATATGGAACCTGTTGTAATCATTACAATTTAACACCAGGAATTATGATGAAAACAGTTGGAAAAGTAGGACACTACACATTAAAGGCTTACATATGAAACTATACTCCTTCGGTCTCACCTTCTGAATTTAGTTCAATAAGGACCTTCTAGATGGTGTAGAACAGTGATAGCTAACCTTTTTGCCATCGCATGCCAGGAAGTGGGGGGGGCAGGGGAGGTTCACGTGCATGTGTGCCCACACCCATAATTCTATGCACCCCGCCCAGCGCATGCGACCCCCCTTCCCCCCGCTCCTAGCATACAATGGCCCGGTAGGTCTGTTTTTCTCTCTTACCTGGCTCCAGATCTTCTCTATGCATCTGGGGAGGGCGAAAACAGCCTTCCCCACCCCCTCAGAGGCCTGAAACAGCCAATTTCCCAATTTCTGGTTGGACAGGAAGTGAGTTTTTTGCTGTCCCAGCCTCCATAGACTCCAACGCATGTGCACCGGAGCTGAGCTGGCGTGCCAGGCAACATGGCTCCATGTGCCACCTGTGGCACACATGCCATAGGTTCGCCATCATGGGTATAGAAGGTTTGTGATATCAAAAGCCACTGAGCAGTCTTGTAGAACTGGCAGTTTTAGGATTAGGTCATTCTTAGATATGACTTGTGTTATGTATGTAGCTATGACAAAAATGTATCTTCCATTGTCTCAGCAAGGAGCTACAATATTATTTAATCCGAAAAAATGCCTAGAAATATGACCCGTATGAAATCATCTAGTTTAGATGGGCAAAATATGCAATTAAATGTCTCTTAAACTACTTGATATCGCTGCAGAAATGTATTATGATACTGGTGAATATACAGTATCGTTGCATAAATTCTTTGGGATGGGCATATGAACCTGCCTCATGTGCCTGATTTGTAAAGGAAAACTAGTTTGACTTTCCTTGTGATTCATTGTTCCTGCATTTCATTATCGTCGACCCCTTCATTTACACAGACTTTGGCAAAGAAAATCCACACACTTGTGATACCCACGGGTCTGGGGATGTAATTTATCATATTGCTCACAAATGTGTCAGAGTTTTTAAAATTAAAGATTTATTTTCATAAATAAACACAGAAGACTTAGCAAAAATATCCACTGTTAAAACTGAGAAGGGATGAGGGTGGATTTGGGCTTTGAAAGAAAAGGAAGCTCCACCGGGATGGGTCTTCCTTTCACGCCAAAGGTATGACCTTGAATGAATGTTTAGCTGAATATTACCAAGTTGGAATGTCAAACATAAGATTAATCACTATGACTCTTCAGAGCCTAAGCTAGGCTCTTTTCAGAGTGCCCCTTCCTGGTATAGACCTTCCTATCTTTATTCCTATCAAGTCTTTTGGGGGAAAGAACCTAAACAAGGAAACCAATTAAAAAGAAGGGGAGAAAAGATAAAAGATGGCAAGAACAACAGATCAGATGGGAACGAAAAAAAGGGGTCTTACTCTCCCTTGTTAAAGGTCTGAGTGAAGAACCAGATCTTCAAGTACCTTCTAAACAGTAGCAGACTGGGGTCCTTCTGGATCTTGGAGAGAATCTCATTCCAGAGAGCAGGTGTTGGTATAGAAAAGACACATTTCCAGGCCTTATACCATCTAGGGATTTATAAGTAATGACCTTGAATCACACCCAGAAGCACATTGGCAAACAGTATGACTCACAAAGCAGAGGTGTTACATGGACATATTGCGGCATGTCCATCAGTTCCCTTTCCATTATTTCTGGATCAGTTAGACCTTCCAAGTGGTCTTTAATAACAGCCATATGCAGAATGCATTGCAGTAGTTGAGCTATAAGGAAACCAGAATGTGAATGACTGCCTCAAAGGTCACCATGATCTGTGAAAGGGAATCATCTGGCACATCAGATGATTGTATAGAGACCTTTCTGGCTACTTGCTCTTTCATCAGAAGCTGGGAATCTGGGATCCCCAGATTGTGCACCACCTATGAATGGGAAATGCATCCCCATCCAAGGTAAAAAATGGAATATCTTCACATGTGACAATCCAAACACTTACAACTGTTCATTCTTGGCATAGGATTAAGTGAGAGATGGTTCTTCCCCAAACCATCAAACCCACAGATATAATAAATTAAAAAAAATAGGCATGAGATAAGAAAAGGAAATACAGTTACACTAAAATTACTTTATACTAATAATATTTATTACATTTCTCCATGTACTTCTACCCTTGCTAAAATTGTTACTTCTACTGCTTCCCTACAACCTTTTTCTTTAAAAGTCTCATTTCTCCTTGAAATTCTCATCAATACCATCTAACCACAACTTTCTCATTGACCTTTCCATTCCTCTTGATCTATTCATTTTTCCTTGCAATTAAATCTTCCATTTATTTTCTCTATAGGACCAAATCACCTTGGTATACTTTTTTTCAAACTGTCTATTCAATTTTGCATTCAGTCCACATTCATTTATAACACATTCATTCTTGATAGTCTTTCTTCTTGTGTGCTTTTTTTTTCAAACTATCTACTATACTTTGCATTCAGCCCACATTCATTTATAATGCATTCATTCTTGATATTCTCTTGTTTTAGCACCAACACTTCTTAAATAACTCATTTCCACAGCATTTAACTTACTTCTACATTTCTTCTCACTTACCTATCACTTATAAATAACAAATTGGGTGAAAGCCCTCTCTTATTCTAAATCATTTTTATATCTCAAATATTCATTCCTTACAACAAACTATATACTCACATATTATCTTTTTTTTAACCAGCATCTGCACACCTTTAGAATTCCCCATCCATTTCTCCATCTTTAGTTAACATTCTGTCAAAGCACACAAAGTCATCTACTTGCTCCAGTTTTTTCTACATTTATGTATAACTTGCAATAGTTCACTCCATTTTTCCTGTCAAATGCAACTATCTTGGTGTTTACTACATTAATTTTCAGATCCCTATTCCCAAATGCATTACACAGTCTAACATTTGCTGCAAATCACTCAGTTCTCAGCCAACAACACAGTACCATCCGCATTCATAAATACACATGCACTTATATTTCAAAGCAACACACCTATAACATCACCACAAGCATTCCTTAAACATTTATCCATAAATACATTAAATAACTGTGGGACAGCACACATCTTTGTCTTACTCCTATGCACAGTCCTTAATTAATAACCATTCCCTACCAACTGTTCAAAATTACAGTGGTGCTTCATGAAGTTACGGTCATTGCAACTTACCTATGGCCACAAGATAAAAATTTGGTTGCTTGGCAACCTGCCCACATTTACAAGGTGCACTTAACTCCCCTCATTTGCTTATCTCTACCCCATCTTTGCCCTTCTGGCCACCCTGCCCTCCACTACCCCTGCTGTCCCATGCCACCCCCACTTGATCTTCATCATTTTCTTCCTGCCACTGATGATGAGGCGAATCCGGTCTGGGCCTTTGAAAGGTAGCTGCTGGCCCCTCAAGTACTTCCTGAAACCTTGCACAGTCTTGCTGAAGCCTCATGCGGCCAGCAGCTGCCTCACAAAGGCCCAGACCAGACTTGCCTCATCATCAGTGGCAGGAAGAAAATGATGAAGATCAAGTGGGGGTGGCATGGGACAGCAGGGGTAGTGGAGGGCAGGGTGGCCAGAAGGGCAAAGACTCCCACAGGTATGTGGGAGTCATGGTGGCACAGTAGTTAGAATACAGTATTGCAGGCTAATACAACTCACTGCAAGGAGTTCAATCCTTACCGGTTCAAGATTGACGTAGCATTCCATCCTTCTGAGCTCAGTAAAATGAGGACCCAGTTTATTGGGGACAATATGCTGACTCTGTAAACTGCTTAGAGCAGGGGTGTCAAACTCGTGGCCCATGGGCTGGATGCATCATGTGCTGGCCATCCCACCCATGGTTTAGCAAAGGGAAAAAAGTCACAATACTTCATGTGATGACAATGTGATGCCACAAATTTGACACCCCAGCTTAGAGAGTGCTGTAAAGCACTATGAAGTGGTATATGAGTCTAAGTGCCATTGCTATGTCTTGTCAGCAGCAGAAGGAAAAATGGCAAAGATGAGCACAGCAGGCTAGAAGTGTGAGCTCTGTGTCCACTATGCTCAAAGCCAGTGTTCTTCTCTGCCACTCCAATTGTCTCAAGGCAACACTTTCGTCTGCTCTTCACCTTCACCCCTATGTCCTCTACTGATGGCTAGTCTCTCAAGAATGGCAGCTGTCCACCTCATAGTAATTGAGACAGCTGCTGTTGTTCTTTATCATTGTAGCTCCAGCCTTGGGACCACACGTACCTTAACCAGAGAGAGAGTGATGTGGAAATATATTGCGAAAATAAATGCATAATATGGAAATTATGGAAATTGTGGAGTACTTATGAATAACATTTTGAATAATCTTAGAACAAGCTACATGTGATTCCAATTCACTAATTGTTGACTATTTTTGCATAAGTTTTTTTAAAAAAATAATTCACAGAAAATATGAACAATGGGAGTAGTATCAAAATCTAATGCACCTCTTTGTTACATAGGGTATGACTCAGAGGGTTTTGGATAGAACTGTACAGTGAAGATTTTTCTCTTGTCATTGATCAGGCATAGCTTCCCATTAGTTGCCTTCCTCACATATTATATGATAAATATAAGGGAAGCCAACTGTTAGCTCAGATTTACTTAGATAATCAGAACATAGGTAGGTTGAAAACCAGTTGCTCTAAATATTATAAATAATAATTGTAGCTGGGAGACACTAAGAGGGAGAGTTATTCAATTTATTTTTAAAGCTCATTGTGGTTTGGAACTACCTGAAAAGAATGTCAGTAGTTTGCTATCAGCTCCACTAGGTAGCTCGGACCATGAATTGAACTTCCTAGGAAAGCTAAAGCTACTTTTATTGAGAGTGGCTGTAAAAACAAAATATTGCAATCTGATTATGTTCTTCTTAGAGTTCAAGGAGGTATCTCTCTTAGCCACTTGAAATTGTCATCTTGTTTTAGAAAATGCTTCAGTTCTTTTTGCCTAGGCTACAGCTTATAAGGTGGCATGGTGGATCAGTGGTTAAGATGTTGGGCTTGTCAGCTGGAAAGCTGGCAGCCCAGGTTTGAGACCTGAGTGCCACACAATGGGGTGAGCTCATGACCTTGCCCCAGCTCCTGCCAACCGAGCAGTTCAAAAACATGAAAAAGTGAGTAGATAAATAGGTACCACTTTGGTTGGAAGGTACCAGCGCTCCGTGACTTCATGCTGGCCACATGGCCATAGAAATATCTTCAGACAGCACTGGCTCAATGACCTTGAAATGGAGATGAGCACCATCCACTATAGTCAGCAATGACTAGCGGAGTAAAATCCACAGAGACTCCTTTTACCTTTATCTTACAGCTTTTGCAAATTGACAACAAGGTCATCTTCTCTACTCTCTTCATTTGTGGTCTCATGTGGCCCTCAGACTCATCTCATGCAGTTGTTTGGTTTCGTTTCCAAGCCACATGCAAGAAATGTGTTGAGGCCTCTGGTATGCACTCTCCTTTCTCTGGCAGCCTGTTACTTAGAGGAGATAGAAATGTGGAATGAAAGGGGGAAAAGGAGGGGCGATTAAAGACTCTTGCAGTTCACTTCATTTGCTTGCTTCAGCTCTATCGCGCAGACTCACCAGGTAACTCCAGAGGGAAAAAGCAGCTGTTAAATAGGAGAGAACAAGTTGGTTCATCCTCCAAATGAAAGGATGACTTCTATCCAGTTATCAGAGGCCAATGGCTTAGTGTGATGAAGCATTTCATCAGCATGGAAAATTCCCTTTGGAAAATTTGTTTAATGTTTGCTTTAATATTTATTTATTGTATTTATTTATTGGTTCGATTTATATGCCACCCTTCTCTGGAGACTCAGGACGGCTTACAATGCATTAAGCAATAGCCTTCATACTTTTGTATATACCTGCTTAGTAGGGCTTTCGGGGGCCCCTAAGCAGTGTTCTTTTTTATACAAAGTCAGCTTATTGCCCCCACAATCTGGGTCCTCATTTTACCTACCTCGAAAGGATGGAAGGCTGAGTCAACCTTGAGTCTGGTGAGATTTGAACTCATAGTAATTGCAGGCAGCTGGCAGCTAAGTGCTACTTAACAGCACTTTAATCCACTGCACCACCAAGGCTCCTATAATTCCTATAAATATAATTCCAGGACCAGGAGATGGCCTTTGAATCAATACATTTCAAGTGAATTTTATCTGCATTAACTGATGAACAATTGGTGTTGTTTATATTTTTGTTACTTATCTGTGTTATATATTTATTAAAAGGATATGTATTCTGCTACATGCAGGTTGCTTGGGAAGAAATAAAGAAGTCTCCACCCACTTACATTCCTTTGGTTACAGGCCATAGACTAAACTGTTCTTTCACAGGGCACTTAACTTCTTATCACTAGGATTATGCAGAGACCATCCAATCTATTTCGAGAACTGGATTCAATCCTATGAAAATTAACAGACTCTATCCTTGGTTTTTCAAGAATTATTCAACTTGGTTTTTCTGGAGCTTGGCTCAGCAATAACCAAGGTTATTGTAACATATTATCCTTACAATGAATTTTCCTTCCCAATCGTGTCTTTTTCTTTGCTATAATCCCTAACCAAGTGAATATCAAGAAGCTGTTACTGCAATGCAGTCAGATCCTTCTCCTCCTCCTTCTCAGTCACCCAACCACTCCCTATTTCTCTAGAGAAATATGTGCTAATTGGCTCAGCCTAAAATTGCAAACGCCACTTTCACTGCACTGCGATCTAGGAGTTATTCCAAGCCTTTAGGGAGAATGGGCTGGCTATCTGCATGAGAAGGGAAGATTGTTGACATTCATTTTGTTTCCCAAAGCTCCATCTTGACTTTCTCAGAAAACAGTTGCATCTCATACTCTTGATTCCAGTAGGATTTGTCATAGGCAACCTGCATTTGGACTTTTCCATCTTTTGACTACAGTTTGCATAGACTCGTTCCATTGAAATCTTACAATATCTCTTTGGGCTCACAATTTTGCATTCTACTTTATCCCCTGCCTGCAGAGGCCTTGTCCTGGAGATCTTTCCATCTGTCTAAAAGGCTTCTGACAGGCTATTCTCAAGGGTTATTCTTATTTAAGGAAAAACCTATTGATTATTGTATCCCAGATTCTTTTTTTCCCCTAACACTCATCTCCTCTGAGGCATTACAGGTATCCCTTGACTTGCCACCATTTGTTTAGTGATCAAAGTTACAGTGGCACTGAAAAAACTGACTTCTGATCATTTTTCAGTACTGCAGACTACTTCTGCTGAGTGCCTGCAATTTGGCAGTTCTAATCTTACCAGGCTAAAGGTTGACTCAGCCTTCCATCCTTCTGAGGTGGGTAAAATGAGGACCCAGATTGTTGGGGGCAACTGCTTAGAGAGGGCTGTAAAGCACTGTCAAGCGGTATATAAGTCTAAGTGCTATTGCTACTTTTCACACTTATGACCATTGCAGCATCACCCATGGTTACATGACCAAAAATTCAGATGCTTGACAACGGGCGTATATTTATGACTGTGCAGTGTCCTTGGGTCATATGATCACTTTTTGTGATATTCTGACAAGCAAAGTCAAAGGGAAAGCCAGATTCATCTAACAACCATGTTACTAACTTAAAAACTGCATTGAATCTCTTAACCATCATGGCAAAAAAAAGTATAAAATGGTGGAAAACTCATTTAACAACTTTCTTGCTTAGCAATGGAAATTTAGGGCACAGTTCTGGACTACCAGTATAAAAAAAAATGAACATCTCCAAAAAGAGGGGAGATTAATTTCCTCCCCTTATAACTACACTACCGCAGCCCCATTTACAGTAAAGAAGAAATATCACCAGACCTGTGTAGATATTTTGGAACAGCGAGAAGTTTCAACTGAATAAAAATTATTTCCCAAATTCCTCTGGGTTCAAGCTTTGCCCCTAAAGAAGATCACAGTCTTGCCCATTATCAAATGAGAGCAAAAATTCATCTTGCAGAGAATCGCCAGTTGCCAGATTAGAAATGCAATAAGTACAAATAAATAAATAAAGGAAAAGCAGAGGAGCGCTTAGAGATTTATAGCACCCAGTTTGCAGCCTAATCCTTTAATTTCTTATACCGCTAGGTGTGTGTTACATTAGCTTTCTTGAAACATCATTCTTGCTGTCGTTTATGCCTGCTGAGGAGAAAGGCACACAGAGTAAAAGGAATTACTGCATATTGTGTGACTAAAGATTTGGAATTGCCACAATTTTAAGGCTTTCAGCAGGGTTTTAATTGAAAGAGGATGAAACGCAAATAATTCACTCTTACTGAAGGGTTATGATCAAGCATATGCTCACAATTTGTACAGCAAATTCACTGGTATGCAAAGAAACACCAAACATCTGGAAAGCTGAGCTTTTTTTTTTTCTTCCTTCCCTTTTACCTGTTTAGCACCTACAGTCATTTGGATGTTTCAACCTTCATAATAAAGACTGACAGGTCTGATTCTGATGCTGATGATTTTTTTAAAAAACAAAATGCCACCGTGGCTTAAAGCTCCTAGAGGCAGCCTGCAAGGCAACAGGCTGAACTTTTGCAGCTGTTTGATTAATGTTGTGGACCATCTGAAGTATTTTAGTAATGTTGAAACAGCTTGTAAACACTTTGCTACAAGAATCTTCTCCTTCCAACTTTAGTTAGGATGGATTAAGATGGGTTTTTGACCATATCCTGCAAACACTCTTGGAAGGAAAATCCATGTTTGTAATGGAAATTTTTATTCATCAGTGAATCAGGATATACTTTCAGCTCCTACCTACAGACTATGTTCACTTTGGGATACCACATTTTGAGGAAGTTTCAGACACAATGGGTACAGAGATGAGAAACAAAGATACATTGATATATTTAATTGGGGGAGATATATATATGAGACATTCTTCTGTATCCAAGAGAGGGTTGCCTTGATAAAGGGCATAACATATGGCCATGGTCATGTGTTAGATGAAGGAAAAGTCCAATTAAATGTTTAAAAAATCCCAACTCTAAGGACAATTTGACACTAGAGTCAGTTACCTCAAGAAGAAGTAGGTTGAATGTGTTATGGGAAATAAATCAAATCTTCCCTGACATTCAGTCTTCCCTTGTTCCTCACATCCCAACCCTCACAGCCATTTCCAAGGCAAAAAAGTGATCACGTACCTTATTTATTTATCAAATTGATTTGCTGCCCATCTCACATTTGATGGTGACTCTGAGTGGCCACTAAAACAAAAGGTGACAAATTTGACAAAGAGATTGAAATTGACCAAACATGGCAGCTAAATATTCCTTTTGGGACACCTATTAATAAACAAAACATATTTTCTTTCATGGGATTGCCACTTCTATCTGCAATGTTAATTGAGCAGGAAGCCAGTTGAAATGGTAAATAAGTGGGGAAAAGAAACTACAAGCTCAGAAGGATGCCTAACCCCACAGTTCTACTCATTGTGACCCTCTGTCTTGTTATGATTGTATATCATGCCCTCAAATAAACTTCACCTCTGCTTCAAACAATTTGACCTATGTTCCTTGGAAAATCTGGCTTGGATCAGACCAAGTTACTCTTCTAACTGTCAAAATAGAGATTAGTCATCCATCTGGGAAATTTAGATTTATTTGTTTATTTATTCATTTCCCTCCTTTATTATTTTTACAAATAACTCAAGGCAGCAAACACACTTTTCCTCCTCCTATTTTCCCCACAACAACCCTGTGAGGTATATTGGATGGGGAAAGAGAGAGTGACTGGTCCAAAGTCATCCAGCTGGTTTTCTGCTTACCTTAAATCCTTTCAGAACTCTGTGATTCTAGGAATCATGAATGTTCAGAAACCTTTTGTATAAATCTTAACTTGTAAAAAGCTTGATTATTGATTAGATGGATGTTAATCTTTATTTCTTTTTAAACCTAGATTCCAATTTGTGCCCTCTACCTTTAGTTTGGTAAATATGTAAACCTATGGGGGAAAAGCTTGAGAAAATAAAGGAAGCACAATATTATGATTTATTGTACAGTAAAATATAGAAACTGTCAGCTTTCCAATTGTCAGATACTTCCTAACCAAGTGTACATAACATGACATTAAAGGGGATGAAAATTCAAATAAATGAATCTGGGTACTTTCCCTAACTATCTGTTTACTGTATATAATTTAGTTTTGGATATATTGTATATTTGAGTACCACTTCCCTTGTGCTGGTTAATGACCATAATGAAGTTCTTTTTTATTTATTGACAGAGACACTGGTTAAAGCAGATGTTTTGGGATACAAGATCTTGCTGGGGAAACAAAAAAAAAAATCAGCTTTCAAGAGTTGTGGATGACCTGGACTAAAAGCCACAACTTGTGCCTGTCACAAGTCCATATAGCAATTCAGGGTATACTCAAGGTTCAAGGGTAGCATCCATTTGCAAAGCTTTAAAGCAGCTTCATCTTTCCCTGGGATCGCATGGTTACCTTCTAGCTGCTATATACTTCAGGAAAAGATGCAGTTGCTTTAAATCATTGCCAACTGTTGCTACATTCATGTCTCCACATGCTCTGAGTCTAGAATTAATCAATTGAGGAGCAAATTGAAAGCACCGAACAGTCCTCCTTGGCACTTTCATTCCAACTGTCACAGCTGAATGGATGCAGTGACTATCACTGAGCTATCATTTTACTATGAGCCTCTTCAGGCTGAAGCATCAAAACCTTATTTTCCTGCTGTTTGAGTACTTATTTTATTTATGATGTACCATGAGAAGCTGCTGTTTTGAAGAGAATTTGAGAAGCATTTGCTAACAACCACCTAGATATGTTCTTAACAGTTTTATTTTCTGCATTGGTTACTGTTATTTTCATTCCAACAGAATCATGGTTTTTTTCCCCCCTCTTTTTTTCATGACAAAGTAAATGAGTGTATGCTTTGGAAATATCTTCACTGAATAAAGATGGGAATATTCAGCAAAGCTGAAAATAAAAACAGAATGGAAGATATTCAAAACTCTACTTTGAAAAACAACATGCACTTTCTCTTGAATTCTTCATGCATATTTTTTGCTGAAAGAAAAAGAAAAGCTTTTCAAAGAAAAAAACCCCTGTATCTATAGTTTGTATCTATAGTTTTCATGCAGTAAAGTAGATGTATATATAGATATAGATATGTCTGGCTCTTAAAATGTACAGACTAATCTAAGCTCTAGCAAAGTGTACTTATGGTTTTATTAACAGTGTGGATTATTTATTCTTTGATACAGAGTTCATTTTTTTTAAAAAAAGGCTTATTTTAAGAAGTGAGTTTTCTTTACTCTGAAGACAATAGAATAAAAATGTTATATACTCATATATAAAACACTAAAAATACTAATGGTTTAGCTGTTAAAATTAATATTGTTTTAAATGCAAATTATTACACTGCAATTATATCTTCAATTTTATGTCGATACCAATATCATTATAAGAAGAAGGCTGTTTTTACAGTATACTAATTTAGACAGCAGACTGCCAAATCCAGAATTATCTTCACTAAACTAACTGATAGGTGACTGGAGAGTTCCAGATATTTTCTAACTCTGGAAATTTCAGGATTTCTGTATGCAAAGCATATATTCTGCAATAATATTATAACACTTCCTCTTTAGTACAACTTCTGAATGGATCTCTTAATGATTTCTCTGCATTTGTTGATAAATCACCAATTCATTGGCAGTTTAAGCTATAAATCTAATTCAAATACATCCTTGATTGACTCTTTTGCAAAAAAAACAAAACAAAACAAAACACCCTAAGAGGATCTAAATTTGAAAAGGGATTTGGATTATAGTCTTTTAAGACCTTAGACCCTTTTGGAGACATATCTTTAGAATGACTTCACAAAATAACTTTTAACTCATCATAGTATGATTTTATTAACATAGCCATATAGAATAGGACAATAAGATCGACCCAACAAATGTTCAGCAAAGTTTGAAATTTTGAGATGGAAAAGGGTTTTTGGTTTCCCATACATGCTTTAGGTGGAAAGTTTTAAGTGTTCCTTCCGTATATTTGGAGAACAAATTTCACTGATAGCAAATGACTTTCATGGTCTCTGTCATTCTTGGGTAGAGCTTTATAGTTTGAGAAGAGGTCCAGGTAATGCTTAAGCCTTATGTCATTAAAATAATTTAGATTAAACATGCCACAGTCCTCTGCTAATGGATGAGTCTGATGGATGAGTCCAAAACATATTGATGGTTTCTGTAAGTTTCAACCTCCCAAGTTCAAGAAGAATAACAAGTTAAAAGTGTGGGATTTAGCTACTCTGCATGGGACATTTTGTGGGAATATTTTTCAGATGTGTAGGAATATAATACTAGTGTCACAATTTTTTCTCTCCTGAGACTCATTTTTCTTATAACTAAAGTCATAATCATTATCTTTTTTAATGTTCTATGTGGGAGTTAGAATGGGGAAGGAAGAAGTGGGAGAATTAAAAATGTAGTGAGTCATTTGAAGCATAATAGTCAGTTCCATTCTGCAAAGTATAATTCACACACCTGTTAATTTGATGAGGTAGAATTTTCCATTTTCTATCTCCCTCTTGCCCTTCTTCAATTCCACTTGACTCTCCCCCCCCTTTTAAATAGTCTCAATGCTTTTGGCTCGCACTGCATTTCATGCTTCATAGAATCTATGATCAATAGAGCTCCCCCCCACCCCATTAGCTTTACGTCCAGATGCAAAAATTCTTTGAAGAAGAGTCCATTGAATATGGCAGTTTGAAAGCATACCTTCTTACCTGAGTTATTTTGCAGGATGATATCCAGGAAAGAATATACTGGAAAGATGGGTGATGGAAGCCTTTCTTTTTTTTAAAAAAAATCTATTTCTTCAATTCACGTGTCTGAAATATCAAAGAAAGAGTCGTTGCTTTGATAGATTTGTTGTCAGATGAAAGAACATAAAATAAACCATTATGAACCTCTACCTTCACTTAATTTTGTCTAATTGCTGCTGATTTCTTCCCTGAGAAATCTATAGGCAAGCAGGTGTTTTGTGCAATTTAAGTGTACCCATGCTATGATGACTTTCCTGTGGTATATATACATACAACAAATGTTACTTTTTAGGCTGCCAACTACCTTAAGCATAGAAACTCTGGCTGCAGCACCACATATCTTCAAACACATCTGTTCATTTTCTTAATTTGTGATACAAAGCAGACTTTTTCTCGGAAGGTGTGACTGGTCGTTTATCTTTTGAAATCACTTCAGAAAGACTTTATTTTCTTAAAACTTGTTGAATGCATTTGAGGTTCCCTTGATACTTAATCTGCATGATTTTCTTCATAGAATCATCTGATTAGGATTCTGAAATCTTAAACTTTACTATGTAAAGACTATTAATGATAGTGTTTTTTTAGGATTGGGGGTGGGGCTGATGAATGATAAATTATTGCATTTATGATGGACTCAATGGTCAGCCCAGGTCAAAATGCTTTGCTGCCCAATATAACTTCAAAGTACAGAAGCCAGCTGGATTGGTTTACAATACAGCAGGCTTTTTTAGGGAAGCAAAAAAGCCTGCTGTATGATGCATAGAATTCAGAATATTGTGCATGTTGCATAAAAGTCATAATATTCCTAATCCTCCAGCATTGGGCTTCTTATTGCACCCAATGCTAAGACCAGCCCTATCATTTATTTTCCTGCAAAAGAGGTTACCCTTGAAAATGAGCCTCTGTCCATTTCTGAGCCCGACTGCTAAAGTGCTAAATAAATTGGAAGTAAAGTTTCTTCTCCTAAATGGGCCTGCTGAGAAGAGTCTCCTTGGAGGTCATTCAGCAGTTAGAAAGCAAGAGATAGAACTGGAGAAAAAAAGACAAGGGCCCTTTAGTTTCATCAAGAACCAAAGTAGTAGGGCTCTGCAAAGCTTCACTTTGGGGATTTAGATTTGACTTGCAGGCAATTTCTTAAGGTTTTGGCTGTTCTTGTAAAGTTAAGTAAGTCAGGCTTGGCAATTGGACAGAGTAATTGGAGAGGAAACCATTGGAAAATCCCAGGCCTATAGGGCACACTGAGATTTATTTTAAAAAAAACAAGTCCTGAAAGACATCCATGCTCTGAAAATTACTTGAATGTACAGCAGTGGCCAAAATTGTGGAAACCTTTTGGAAAAGTGTATTTTTGAGGTTTGATGGCTAATAACACTATAGATAGATAGATAGATAGATAGATAGATAGATAGATAGATAGATAGATAGATAGATATAGATATAGATATAGATATAGATATAGATATAGATATAGA